>JASVEL010000845.1:600000-890425 GCA_032618575.1 Nicotiana noctiflora | reverse complement strand
GTGGCAAGGGCATTGCGGAATAGTCGTCGCGCCGTATTGAGGTGAGTAATAGATGTGGGTGATGACCAGCGGGTTCGAAACCCCGGTATACCACTTTGTGACGCCGTATAGCGGCGAGACACGCACACTCTTGAGAGTGCGGGGTCGATCATGAACTGGAGACTATATATTAGTCCGACCTGTTGATACTGTAATATTGGCTATTCTAGAGCCGTCGAACCTCCTTCTCGGATGGTTGCATATATATATATTGTGATAATGGCCACTCTTGAGCCGAGGAACCCCTTCTTGGGCGGTTGATTATACATGTGGGCCGTGAGCCAGTTATTGGATCCCGCGAGGATCGTTATCATTGTCTTATCATATAGACATGCTAGTTTACTACTAGTCCGCAGCTATTTTTGTTATTATGCTAATTCCAATCTCTCGAACTTGATATTACTGTTTTCCAACTGAAAAATGATAAAAGAGTTTTCAAAAACTACTTTTGAGCCTTGCGAGGCTGTATCTGCATATTAGCTGACTAGTAGTGGATCGGGCCGCACGCCGCAGCGAGATATATGTTGGATCGGACTGCACGCCGCAGGAATATCTCTATGAGATGTGCTTGGGCTCTGTAGGAGCCCCTCCGGAGTCTGAACCCCCACAGTGAGCACGGGTACCCAAAATTGGAGTCGGGCCACACGCCGTAGCGGTCATATCATGCATTGCATTGCATTTAGCTACATCTGCTAGCCGTTATGCTATTTATTGGTATTTGTTGGTACAGGTACAGTGAAGATTGATTCTAAGACAGAGGGTAGCCGATTATAGCTTTACATAGTGCTTTATTGCGGATTTCTTATCTCGCGCTTGTCTTACCCTTGTTTATTACCACCGAGTCCGGCAAGTACTCATTTTACTCCCCGCACCTTGTGTGCGGATCCAGGTACCTCTCAGCAGTGATCCAGTAGCTGTGCGAGGCGACGTTTGTGGATATTCGAGGTAGCTGCAGAGTCCGCAGGACCCGATATTCCTTCCTATTGTCTTTTGATTTTGTATTGACATTTCTTTCCGCACTTGGTATTTTGTAAACCTTTATACACTCATGTTCAGTAGAGGCTCATGACTCTTGACCCTTGGTCTATGGGAGTTGATGTATTATGGGACTTGGTTCCCCGTTTTCGTTACATGTATTACTGTTATTTCGTGAATTAATTTGCTTAAATGGGTTAAAGAGAGCTTCTAGCTCCGTGGTTGATATGGATTGGTCAGGCTGGCTTAGCAATGTGTTGGGCGCCATCACGACCGGATTTGGGGTCGTGACAAGTTGGTATCAGAGCCTAGGTTTACTAGGCCTCATGAGTCTTGAGCCGGTTAGTAGAGTCTTGTGGATCGGTACGGGGACGCCTGTACTTATCCTCGGGAGGCTGCGAACCTTTAGGAAAACTTCACTTTTCTTGAACTCGGTCGTGCGATCTTGTTGTTCTGAGAACTGAACTTCTATATTCTATTCTCTCGCAGATGGCGAGAACGCGAGCATCAGGACGAGGTGGACGACCTCCATTGCCACCCGTTAGAGGCCGTGGGCGCGGTCGTGCTAGAGTTAGAGGTAGAGCGGCTGAGGCAGGCAGTACCAGCTGACCCGCCCATTGTACCTATTTCGGAGCAGCCCCCGGTGGTTGATGCCCCGGCAGTCCCAGTTCGGGGCCGGACTATATCTATTGCTATTCCCCGGTCTTCGGGAGACTCTTGCTCGGATATTATCGGCGTGTTCCGGTTTGGCTCGGGTAGTTTCGGCTACCGCCACCGTAGCGACATCTCAGTCAGGGGGTGGTCGGCGGACCCCTGCAGCTCGCACACCGATCCGGTTGTTCGGGGACTTCGGACGCCAGAGGTGGTCCCCGCTCCGGTAGTTGCACCGGTTATTCCTCCGACTGCACCAGCTCCAGCTCCGAAGCATATGGTTCGGAGTTATGCCCGAGGACGAGCGGCGTCGCCTCGAGAGGTTTGGTAGACTTCGACCACCCCATTTCGGTGGCGTCGAGGGCGAGGATGCCCGGGGTTTCTTGGATAAGTGTCGGAAGATGTGCGTACGGCCGGTATTCTCGAGTCCAGCGGAGTTTCATTTACTACATTTCAGTTCACCGGTCCCGCATTTGATTGGTGGGAGGAGTTTGAGAGGCGTAGGCTTGCTAGAGCAGCACCTCTCACATGGCAGCAGTTCTCTACTCTCTTTCTAGAGAAATATGTACCTCGGTCTCGTCGCGAGGAGCTACGTCGCCGGTTCGAGTGGTTGATTCAGGGCGACATGTCTGTGACCCAGTATGAGCTTAGATTCACTCAGTTGGCTAGGCATGCCACATGGATGATCCCCACTGATAGGGAGAGGATCGGGAGGTTCATTGATGGCCTCAACTACTCTATCCGTATTCTTATGACCAGGCGAGCGAGTTCTATCATCATCGTTTGAGCAGGTAGCTGATATGGCACGCTCCATTGAGGCGGATCGTCGCCGAGAGAGAGGAGCGGGAGGCCAAGAGGCCTCGTGGTTCTGGCAGTTTCAGTGGTGCTCCAACTAGAGGGCATTCCCAGCAGAGCCGAGGTCGCTCATCTAGACCTTCTCATTCGGGCCGCCCGGAGCAGAGCGGAGGTTCTGCGCGGTCGTGGTCGACGGGGGTTTCAGCAGAGGGTCGGTCATCACTTAGTGCCCTCCCGGCCCGCAGTGCGGCACCTACTTCTCCGAGCACCGTGTGCATGTTACGAGTGTGGTGAGTTTGGCCACCCGAGGAGACATTGCCCTCGACTACGTAGGGGCAGGACTCGGCGAGAGGATCAGCCCTCCTCTTCGAGCACCATCTCGGCCCAGTAGAGGTGGAGGTCGGCCTTCTCGTGGTCGCCCCGTGGGCGAGGAGAGATCCGGTGGAGGCCGAGCACGGTTCTATGCACTTCCCGATAGGCGTGATGCGGTTGCCTCCGATGCCGTGATTACGGGTATCATTTCTGTCGTGATGCAGATGCCTCTGTTCTATTTGATCCAGGGTCCACATATTCTTACGTGTCCTCTTATTTTGCACGTCATTTGGGTGCAACTCGTGGTAGTCTTGATTTACCTGGTTCATGTATCCACCCCCGTGGGTGATACGATTGTTGTGGATCATGTCTATAGATCCCGTGTTATATCTATTGGGGGTCTGGAGACCCAGGCAGATTTGTTATTGTTGGGGATGGTGGACTTTGATGTTATATTGGGTATGGATTGGTTGTCTCCGTATCATGCTATATTGGACTGTCATGCTAAGACAGTTACGTTGGCCATTCCTGGTATTTCTCAGGATTGAGTGGCGGGGTTCGACCGATTTCGTCCCTAGCCGTGTTATTTCGTTCCTAAAAGCTCGGAAGATGGTTGAAAAAGGGTGTTTATCGTACTTAGCTTTTGTGAGAGATGTGGGAGCTGAGTCTCCTAGCATTGATTCTGTACCTGTTGTGAGGGACTTCCCAGATGTATTCCCCTCAGACCTGCCGGGCATGCCGCCGGACAGGGATATTGATTTTGGCATTGACTTGGTGCCGGGCACTCAGCCCATATCCATTCCTCCTTATCGGATGGCACCAGCCGAGTTGAAAGAACTGAAAGAGCAACTTCAAGAACTTCTGGATAAGGGTTTCATCCGTCCTAGTGTGTCTCCGTGGGGTGCGCCGGTATTATTTGTTAAAAAGAAAGATGGTTCCATGCGAATGTGTATTGATTATAGGCAATTGAACAAAGTGACAGTGAAGAACAAGTACCCTCTACCGCGCATAGATGATTTGTTTGATCAGTTACAGGGTGCGAGGGTGTTTTCTAAGATCGATCTTCGTTCAGGCTATCATCAGCTGAAGATCAGGGACTCGGATATTATGAAGACTGCATTCGGGACCCGATATGGTCATTATGAGTTTCTTGTGATGTCGTTTGGGCTGACCAACGCCCCAGCAGCATTTATGCATCTGATGAACAGTGTGTTCGGGCCTTATTTGGATTCATTTGTGATTGTGTTCATTGATGACATTCTAGTCTACTCCCGTAGTCAGGAGGAGCATGCTCAGCATTTGAGTATTGTGTTACAAAGATTGAGGGAGGAGAAGCTATATGCTAAATTCTCCAAGTGCGAGTTTTGGCTCGAGTCCGTAGCATTTCGGGGACATGTGGTGTCTCGTGATGGTATTCAGGTTGATCAGAAAAAGATAGAGGCGGTGCGGAGTTGGCCTAGACCGTCCTCAGCTACAGAGATCAGGAGTTTTCTTGGTTTGGCGGGATATTACCGCCGGTTCGTTCAGGGATTTTCATCCATTGCTTCTTCATTGACTAAATTGACCCAGAAGGGTGCACCATTCGTGTGGTCGGATGAGTGCGAGGAGAGCTTTCAGAAGCTCAAGACAACTTTGACCATAGCTCCAGTGTTAGTATTGCCATCAGCTTCAGGTTCATATACCGTTTATTGTGATGCCTCGAGAGTGGGGATAGGTTGTGTGTTGATGCAGGAAGGTAAGGTAATTGCTTATGCTTCTCGGCAGTTGAAGCCGCATGAGAAGAACTATCCTGTTCATGATTTGGAGCTAGCCGCCATTGTTCATGCATTGAAGATTTGGAGACACTATTTATACGGCGTGTCTTGTGAGGTGTATACCGACCATCGTAGTCTCCAGCATTTGTTCAAACAGAAAGACCTTAATTTGAGACAGCGGAGATGGCTAGAGTTGCTGAAGGATTATGACATTACTATATTATATCATCCGGGAAGGCCAATGTGGTGGCCGATGCTTTGAGCCGGAAGGCGGTCAGTATGGGGAGCTTGGCATATATTCCAGCTGAGGAGAGGCCATTTGCTTATGATGTTCAGGTGCTAGCCAATCGGCTAGTGAGGTTAGATATTTCGGAGCCCAGCAGGGTATTGGCTTGTGTTGTATCTCGGTCATCTCTATATGATCGTATTCGTGAGCGCCAATATGATGATCCACATTTGGCTGTCCTTAGGGACAGGGTTCAGCATGATGATGCTAGAGATGTCACCATTGATAGTGACGGCGTATTGAGGATGCAGGGCCGGATATGTGTGCCCAATGTTGAGGGCCTTCGTGAGTTGATTCTGGAGGAGGCCCATAGCTCGCGGTATTCTATCCATCCAGGAGCCGCTAAGATGTATCAAGATTTGAAACAGCATTATTGGTGGAGAAAGATGAAGATGGACATTGTTAGACATGTAGCACGGTGCCTCAACTGTCAGCAGGTTAAGTACGAGCATCAGGAGGCCCGGTGGTGTATTTCAGCGCATTGCTATTCCCGAGTGGAAATGGGAGAGGATCACTATGGACTTTGTTACTGGACTCCCTCGGACGGCGAGGAAGTTTGATTCTGTATGGGTGATTGTGGATAGACTGACCAAGTCAGCTCACTTCATTCGAGTTAGTACTACCTACTCATCGGAGCGGTTGGCATCGATCTTTATTCGAGAGATTGTTCGGTTGCATGAAGTCCCAGTGTCTATCATATCCGATAGGGGTACTCAGTTCACTTCTCAGTTTTGGAGAGCATTTCAGCGAGAGATGGGTACACGGGTTGAGTTGAGTACAACATTTCACCCCCAGACAGACGGACAGTCTGAGTTCACTATTCAGATTCTGGAGGATATGTTGCGAGCATGTGTGATTGACTTTGGTGGTTCATGGGATGAGCTCCTACCACTTGCTGAGTTTTCCTACAACAACAGTTATCAGTCGAGTATTCAGATGGCCCCGTATGAGGCATTGTATGATAGATGGTGTAGATCCCCCGTGGGATGGTTTGAGCCTGGTGAGGATAGATTGATAGGGACTGAGTTAGTCCAGGATGCTCCGGATAGAGCAAAGTTGATCCAGGAGAGGCTTCGTACAGCACAGTCTCGTCGGAAGCGTTATGCGGACCGTAGAGTTCGAGAGTTGTCTTTCATGGTTGGTGATAGAGTATTGTTGAAGGTTTCACCTATGAAGGGTGACATGAGGTTCGGGAAGAAAAGGAAGTTGAGTCCCAGGTACATTGGTCCTTTTGAGATACTTAGGAGAGTTGGAGAGGTGGCATATGAGTTGGCCTTGCCGCCCAGCTTATCCAGCGTTCATCCAGTATTCCATGTGTCTATGCTCCGGAAGTACATCGGAGATCCGTCTCATGTATTAGACTTCAGTACCATTCAGCTTGATGGTGATCTATCCTATGATGTGGAGCCTATTGCTATTTTGGGTCGTCGGGTGAGAAAATTGAGGTCTAAGGAGATTGCATCAGTTAAGGTTCAGTGGAGAGGTCGACCCGTGGAGGAGGCCACTTGGGAGATCGAGCGGGAGATGCGAAGCAGATATCCTCATTTGTTTGAGACTTCAGGTATGTTTCTTGACCCGCTCGAGGACGAGCGTTTGCATAAGAGGGGGAGAATGTGACGACCCGGCCCGTCGTCACGGTAATTACCACCTCGTTATGTTGTAAATACATGTTTTATGATTTTATATCAATGTTAAAGTCTATCGGGTGAGTTATGAGTGAATTGGATTGAAAATGAGGCATATAGCCTTTGTGAAAGAAACTTGAATAAGGAAAGTCAACCCGGAGTTGACTATTTGGTTAGAGGGCTCGGAATCGGATTCTGATGATTCGGTTAGTTCCGGAAGGTGATTTGTGACTTAGGGGAGCGATCGGAATTGAATTTGGAGGCCCGGTGTAGAAATAGGCTTGAATTGGCTAAGGTTGAATTTTGGCGAAATCCGAACGGTAGGTGAGATTTTGATCCGGGAGTCGGAATGGAATTCCGACAGTTGTAGTAGCTCCGTTAGGTGATTTTGGATGTGCCTTGCAAAATTTCGGGTCATTCGGACGTCGTTTGGTCGGGTTTTTGATTGAATGTGTAATTTGGAATGTTTTAAGGAATTTAGGCTTGAATTCGATGCGAATTATGGGTTTTGATGTTGTTAGACGTGTTTTGAGGATTGGAGCAAGTTCGAATAAGGTATTAAGATGTGTTGGTATGTTTGGATGAGGTTCCGGGGGCCTCGGGGTGTTTTCGGATGGTTAAACGGGAGTAAATTGTGGAAAAATTGCAGGTTGGGATCCTGCTTCTGTTGTTTCCGCTCCTGCGGAATTTTGGACGCAGGAGAGAGTCCGCAGAAGCGGACGAGGTGCGCAGGAGCGGGTGGTTACGCAGAAGCGGAAGCCTTTCCGCTGAAGCGGGGTCGCTGGTGCGAGCCAGTGATCGCAGAAGCGGACGAGAGAAATTGGGCATGGTCCGCAGAAGCGGACATTTTTCCGTTTGGGCGAGACCGCAGAAGCGGTCAGTGATGCGCAGAGGCGGATGTGTCCGCAGAAGCGGAAGCTTCTTCGCAGAAGCGGGTCCGCTTAAGCGGCCCCTTGTTCGCAGAAGCGGAAATGGCCGGCTAGGCCTGGAACCGCTGAAGCAACCCTTTGGTCGTGGATACGGGAGCGTAGGAGCGGAAAATGTTCCGCAGAAGCGAAAATCGCTGTAAGTAAGTGTATCAGAAGTTAGAAAAATTTCAGAACATTTCACATATTTTGGGTCTCGGCTTTAGAGGCGATTTGGGCGATTTTGAAGAGAAATTCAAGGGAAATCATCAGGTAATCATCTATGGACTTAAACTATGATTAGTTTTGGTAATATTATGCAATTATATCATGAAAATGGAGGAATTTGGGGTAATTTATGGAGGATTTAGCCCTAGGCTTGAACTTTAGAAAATCAAGGTTTTGAATGGGCAAATGGAGTCCGATTTTGGTAAAATTGATATGCTTAGACTCGTATTGAGATGAGGGTTCCGAATATGTGACTTTCGTGATTTTTCGACAAGCGTACCGAAAGTCGGGTTTTGACAACTTTGGGAATTTTGATGTAAATTGAGTTATATTGATTGGGTGTCGTCCCATTGGCCTAATTTGTTGTGTTTCTACTGTATTTGATCAGATTCTACACGTGCGGAGCTTGATTCTCGTGGCAAGGGCATTGCGGAATAGTCGTCGCGCCGTATTGAGGTGAGTAATAGATGTGGGTGATGACCAGCGGGTTTGAAACCCCGGTATACCACTTTGTGACGCTGTATAGCGGCGAGACACGCACACTCTTGAGAGTGCGGGGTCGATCATGAATTGGAGACTATATATTAGTCCAACCTGTTGATACTGTAATATTGGCTATTCTAGAGCCGTCGAACCTCCTTCTCGGATGGTTGCATATATATATATTGTGATAATGGCCACTCTTGAGCCGAGGAACCCCTTCTTGGGCGGTTGATTATACATGTGGGCCGTGAGCCAGTTATTGGATCCCGCGAGGATCGTTATCATTGTCTTATCATATAGACATGCTAGTTTACTACTAGTCCGCAGCTATTTCTGTTATTATGCTAATTCCAATCTCTGGAACTTGATATTACCGTTTTCCAACTGAAAAATGATAAAAAGAGTTTTCAAAAACTACTTTTGAGCCTCGCGAGGCTGTATCTGCATATTAGCTGACTAGTAGTGGATCGGGCTGCACGCCGCAGCGAGATATATGTTGGATCTGACTGCACGCCGCAGGAATATCTCTATGAGATGTGCTTGGGCTGTAGGAGCCCCTCCGGAGTCTGAACCCCCACAGTGAGCACGGGTACCCAAAATCGGAGTCGGGCTACACGCCGTAGCGGTCATATCATGCATTGCATTGCATTTAGCTACATCTGCTAGCTGTTATGCTATTTATTGGTATTTGTTGGTACAGGTACAGTGAAGATTGATTCTAAGACAGGGTAGCTGATTATAGCTTTACATAGTGCTTTATTGCGGATTTCTTATCTGCGTTGTCTTACCCTTGTTTATTACCACTGAGTCTGGCAGTACTCATTTTACTCCCTGCACCTTGTGTGCAGATCCAGGTACCTCTCAGCAGTGATCCAGTAGCTGTGCGAGGCGACGTTTGTGGATATTCGAGGTAGCCGCAGAGTCCGCAGGACCCGATATTCCTTCCTACTGTCTTTGGATTTTGTATTGACATTCCTTTCCGCACTTGGTATTTTGTAAACCTTTATACACTCATGTTCAGTAGAGGCTCATGACTCTTGACCCTTGGTCTATGGGAGTTGATGTATTATGGGACTTGGTTCCCCGTTTTCGTTACATGTATTATTGTTATTTCGTTAATTAATTTGCTTAAATGGGTTTAAGAGAGCTTCTAGCTCCGTGGTTGATGTTGATTGGTCAGGGCTGGCTTAGCAATGTGATGGGCGCCATCACGACCAGATTTGGGGTCGTGACAGATGGCTTCTATAACAACTCTCGATACGCTCGAGGACGAGCGTTTGTTCAAGTTGGGGAGGATGTAATGACCCGACCAGTCGTTACGGGAGTTACCGCCCCATTTTCCCCGTTTTATGCTTTTATATATTTCATTAATGTGTTTGGAGAATTTGATGTACATCAGGTAAAATTCGGTTAGAAATAAGACAATAAATCTCTTTATAAGAAGGTTAGTTTGGAAAAGTCAACTGAATGTTCACTTACGAGTTAGAAGGATCGAAATGGATTTCTGATGATTCGACTAGTTTCGGGGGATGATTTAGGACTCAGGAGAACAATCGAAATCGAATTCGGAGATCCGGTGTAGAATTAGGCTTGAATTGGCTAAGGTTAGATCTTGGCAAATTCTGGATGGT
Organism: Nicotiana noctiflora; assembly: GCA_032618575.1. NCBI lineage: Eukaryota > Viridiplantae > Streptophyta > Magnoliopsida > Solanales > Solanaceae > Nicotiana > Nicotiana noctiflora. The sequence continues at coordinate 880,741 of JASVEL010000845.1, read as the reverse complement.
AGGTGAGAGTTGCAATAGCTTCGTTGGGTGATTTTGGATATACGTGCAAAATTTCAGATCATTCGTAGGTGTATAGGTCGGGTTTTAGATCAAATGCAAGTTTGGAAGTTTTAGTTTAACTTAGGCTTGAATCCGTGATAATTCGATGATTTTTGATGTTTATGATGGTGTTTATATGTTGCGAGCAAGTTTGAATGAAGTAGTAGAACATATATGTGCATTTGGTTGGGGTCCCGAGGGTCTTGGGGTGAATTCGGATGGCCAACGTGCAATTTTGAGCATGTTTAATGCAGCAGAAATTAGCAGAGGATTTTTACTCTATGCGATCGCAGCGACATGTCTGCGATCGCATAGAGGGTGCTGAGGGGGTGGAGATTTTTCACTATACAATCGCATGAAAGAGTGTGCGATCGCGTAGGTTCGAGACTTAGAACAGTGTGTTCGCACAAAGTTATCTGTGATCACGTAGAAGAGGAAAAACGTTCTCTGCGATCGTGTAGAAGGAATTTTGGGAGGCGTGAGATTTGTACTATGCGATCGCATCAATAGTATTGTATCGCATAGAAGAAAACCTGGGTGGACAAAATGTTTTAAGGGTTATTTCAGTCGCAAAACCCACGATTTTTCCACTATTTTTACACAGCCTTGAGAGCTTTTTGATTGATTTTGACGAGGATGTCGACGGGAAGTGATTGGAGGTAAGTCTCGTGGCCTAGAAACATAATTTAACTGAAGATTTATCCGTTAAATCTCTAAAATTAGGTAAAAATTGAGAAGAACTAGGGCTTTATTTCGGAAACAAATTTTTGGAATTTGAAAGGCCATTCGAACTCCGTTTTTTATTAACTTTATATGTACGGACTCGTGGTGATACGAGGAATCTGTTGGTATGATTTTCGGAATTTTTCGAGAACTGGGCCCAGAGCTCGGGTTTTACCAACTTCGTGAATTATTGTACTTTTCGAGTATTTTTGATTGGGTTATGTTTCTTTGACCCATATTTATGTATTCGATGTGGTTTTGACTAGATTCGATGCGCGAGGAGGTCAATACGAAAGGAAAGGCATTGCGGACGAGTCCATGACCGGTTAGAGGTGAGTAGTTGGTATATATGATGTCCTGAGGGTTTGAAACACCGACTTATCACATTGTGACGCTATTTAGGGCGTGACTCGCATCCCATGGCAGGTGCGGGATTGGTTATAACTGGAGATTGTGACTTGGTCCGTCCCGAACAAGAATAATACTATATTGGCGACTGAAACACACCCTGTGTTGAATATATCTGGGCTTTATGCCATGTTTGGGCCTTGTGCCGACCTGTACTATCCTTAGGGGATAGATATCATTGTGACAGCACGATTTGTAAAATCATTGATCTCAGTCCTGGGTTTTGATCACTATTATGAAATGCTAAGTCACTTTTTCCAGAAAAATTAAGTAACTAAAATATTTTCCTAATTAATGAATTAGAAACTGGAAATAAATAAATTGAAACTGTTATGTGACTCATATGCATATTGTGGACTGAGTATGGATCGGGCTGCACGCCGCAGCGAATGATATGAATATATTGCACTTGGTCTGAAGGAGCCCCTCCGGAGTCTGTACACACACATAGTGAGTGACGTCGACGTTAAATGGATCGAGCTATGCGCCGTAGCGGCCATGTGCATTGCATTGCATTCATGCTTTGTTATTTACGTGTGCTATCTGTGATTTGCTATTATTGTTAGTTCGTGGTAAGGTATCAGACTATTAGATGTAGCTTTACTTTGTGGCATTTCGTGGATTTCTTATCTTCAGACATTTTATATGCTTTTTACTCACCGAGTACTTAGTACTCACCCCTACTCTCTGCACCTTTGTGTGCAGATTCAGGTACGCTGGAGGTTTAACTAAGCGGTCTCGTTTTATCAGAGTTGTTGAGGTAGCTGCTGACGTTCGTAGGACCTAGCTACTCTTCTTATTCCAGCTTTATTTATATATATACTTTCGGACTTGAGTATTTCGTTCAGATATTCTCATTATCTAGTTTTTGTTTAGAGGCTCTAGACTCGTGACCCCAGATCTTTGGGAGTGTTATTATCAGTTTTTCGCACATCTCATTATTACCATTCTATTATTTCTGGATTATTATTATTATAAACTATTATATTCTCCTTAAATTGTCGGTTTTGGGACTTATTGTTAAAAATGAAAACGATTGTTGGTCTGGCTTGCCTAGCTTTAGGGTTGGGCGCCATCGCGATCGGGTTTGGGTCATGACAATGACCCAATTCTTAATCGATGAACACCCTTGTTCCCATTACCTCGCTTACGTCCCGCCCCGCCCCTAGCCTATGCCCTACCTCCTGACCCACCCCCCGCATGCCCCGAGGACATGGACTCACTTGACCATCCCAAACTACAGCCGCTATAACTATGCGGACAAGGGGGAGTCCCTAACAGACACCACAGAACAAGCTAGAATAAGACAAGATGCCGCTAGATGTCCGAAGACTAGACTAATAAGAACTAAAGGATCACAATTTTACTAACAAAATAGAGGTAAATAGGCAAACGGGAGGTACTAATTCCTGTGAGAATAACCTGGAGTTTGTCTTGATAATGCTCGGTTGTATTGCGTCCACCTAGCTCATTTGCGTCCAACTCCAGTCGTTTGTTGTTGAAACTCAGGCAGATCCTTCTGCGTCGTGACGGGAAGCTATTCAGGATTTATAGGGAAAATATATAGCCTGCTGGAAATCTGGAAATATGACTTGATGCGTCGAGTGATGCTCCGTTCTACTCGTTGTATGCCTCGCGCCTGGGTCGACCAGCTAGCCTGTCCGGCTACCTAAAAACATACAAACACACTACGGGGCCGAGAAAAGGTGGGGACTGCCACCGGAACAGTCGCCAGAAATAGCGTTGGTCCAAGAAAGGTTTGAACAAAGGGAGAGAAACACAGAGGAGAGTGGTCTGGTGGGGTCGGGGGAGCTGAAAGAAGATGAGATGGCGCCGGTGGTTCGCCGGACGCCGGCCTAGCAACTGCTAGGGATTAAGAAGAAAGAGAGGTATGCGATGAGAGGGGAAGGAGAAATAAATGAGAGAGATAGGGGACGCGGGGAGAGAGAGGGGGGACGGGTACTAACCTGGACTGGTTTGCCGGTGAGTTGCCGGAGAAGATGGAGGTTACCGTTGTGTATCTGTAACGTTGTGTATCGAGGATAGAGAAGGGAGCGTTCTTGAAAAAAAACTATTTGTTCAATTTGAACACGCTTTTATAACCACACTAGTTAAGTTGTCCGCGCTTCGCGCGGTCATAAAAGAAAATAGTAAATAGACCATAAAATGTTGCTATTAACTTAATTGAGATGGAAGAGACTTTTTTAAAAATAAAGTTAAAGATAGAAGACATATAATTCTCATGCATTATATACAAATATATATTTTTGAGTTCCAAAACTCACAATATCACATTTCAAAGTTTATTCACGCACCTCATAACTCCTAAATAGATCATTCAAAATTGAAAAGCGCTTAACAAATTAAATTTTTTTTTTAAAAAGAAGCAAAACTAATTCCCAAAAATCCTTAAAGCACAAAAGTTATTACGTCATAACGCACGTCAATTTCTTAAACATGGGCGCTTTATGCTCCTAAAGGTATGAAAGTAGTAAGACATCTCGCCCAGACAGACACAGTATTTAGTCCTCCTCCTTTCCCATCATCAACAGGTCCCATATTTCCTCCACCAATTGTACAACCGAACTAGATTCCTTCTCCATCCATCAAGACTACCAATTTACCATCACCGGCTAATGGAGTTAGAACTGGAAGACCTGCACCTCATCTTTTTCGTCGCCGCTCCAACCTGCTGCCGTGCCATTCAGAACTTCTCCAGACCTTCCAAAACTAAATTGTTGCTTTCACATTCTATAGCCCTCTTCCCTCAGAACTTTTTAGGAAAATATTAATTTGTCTTTATTTCTATGTCTCTCTTGTAGTTCGTTGCCGCTTTATCATATGACGAACCTTTAGATGAACTCAAAGCATATAATTCCATCGATACAAGAGAAAAGAACCGTTGTGAGATTTGGTTAAATCCTTTATAGAAGGTATCGTTGCTCTACATAGTAAAATATTCTACGAACAATAAATGAAATAAACTTCTATGAACATTTAAAAAGACAATACAATATAGAAAAAGATATTCCATGTCTGAAAAAAGAGGGGGAAAAATAGAATATGAACCTAGAAGAATCTTTTCGCTCTTTCCTACTATTTAATATCAGAAGCTTATATGAATTTATATATACTTGGAGGCCGGTAAAAAGTTGGAAAAGCAAAAAAGAAAATGAAAGTAAAATATATGAATATTATATCAGCAAGATTCATCACATCATCACAAGTCGAAGAAGATGTAAACGATCCTTTAGAGTAAAAAGTGGGACAACGCTTTACATTCTCAAATCTAAATGGAACAATCAGCTCTCTATTCAAATGGAGTAGACTTCATTTACATCTCTGTTATGCTCTATCTGCGTCTCTTTTGGTAACCTGTCACAAACACATAAAATGATCCCACAAAAGAAATAGAGCAGCGTAGCCTCCAAAATGAATAGGCAACAATAAACGAATTAACCTTTGGTCTTCATCTTCAGTCTAAAGGATGTGGATGTGCAAATTATCCTTTGGTCTTCCGAACGCCAAGCTTTGGTCTTCATCGTCAGTCTAATGAATAGGCAACAATAAACGAATTAACCTTTGGTCTTCATCTTCAGTCTAACGAGTTAACCTTTGGTCTTCCGAACGCCAAGCTTTCCCGAGAATGCTGATTTGGATGTGCAAATTATAATGATCTACTATTTTGCCTTGACTTTGATTGCGGGGTGCATATCTGTTGATTAACATCTTTCAGGGTCAAAACTCGATGAGCACTGCATGATTTAGTAAAAGCAAATAGATGGACGACAAAGTAGGCAATCTTCATAGGAGTCTGCATATATGTTTACTACCTGGTGTAATAAAGAAGCTCAAAATATTAGTTAGGCCTCAGACAATTTACTATTTTTCCAACAAAATAGTTGGTCAGAATGATCTTTCATTCTAAAGAAGATAAATATTCTTTCTAAAAAATATGAACAACTAATGGAAAAAAGCTAATAGAGATGTACACATCCTTAGGGCTCAAATGCATCCTAGAACCGTTAGAACAACCATCAAGCTAACATTTATATAACTGATCCAAGCCCTTGTTAGTCTATGAAGACATGATGTCTGATAAAAAAAATATCAATGTCTACTAATATGCACTCAGAATAAGCTGCATTCGTTAGTAGAGAAAAACTAATGAATCGATTCACATTAAACACATCACATTTCCTACTCGTATTACAGACCCCATTCAAATCATCACATTAACATTGAAAACAAAATCTTCCACATGCTAACAAAAGTTGTAACAGGAAGGAAAAAAGGAGTAAGATTTTTGCTAACTCACTTTGATGAGCTTGTATGATCAATGTTTCCATCTATATTGCATTACCCCTGAGATAATAGGACCTTTCCGGATAGTCATAGTCAGAGTTCTCCGCTAATAAATTTCGTGTTCTTCTTCTCCTCCAAGAAAAAGAAGAAAATTTTAGGCTTGGCGAGTGGGAGGAAGATTAGGATATCACATCACTATTCCAAACCTTCTTCCTTTATGATGCTTTTACGATGAAAATCTAATATAGTCTAAACTTCATAATACTGAATAATATATAAACAATATTTATACATATTATTGTCGAATATGCAAATTTTGGAGGAAGAGTAGTAACAGGAAGTTGAATTATTATGCAATACCAAATCTAAGGCTATAAAAAAGAAACTAATATAGTCTAAACTCCATAACAATAAATTATATATAAACAACATTTATAGATATTGTTGGTTAAGGCGTGACTTTATTTTTAGATATTGTTGTTGAAGGCGTGACCTCTATCTTTTCCTTATTTTGTCTATAGATATCCGGATTCATGCAGTTGTTATCCACTGCAAGCGTGGGAAGATAACATTTATAGATATTGTTGTCGAAGGGGCTTAGTAGGAAGAGAAAGAAGAAGAGTAAGTGTCATGACTTTTGAAGGAGTAAAAAGAGCTGTACGTTTTGGAGGAAGAAGAGGTAAATATAAGAAATATATGAGGTAGAAACAGACTATAACGCAACAAACCAAAAAAGAGAAAGAAATATGGGATTTGCTGTGGCCAGGATGAAATAAGATGAAGAGATTCGCATGACTTTTCAAAGAGTAAAAAGAGGGGTCTCTTTTGCAGGAAGAGAAAAAGCAGTTAGATACGGCAAAATATTAAGATATGAGAAAGTTGGAAAATAGATTTCATGATTTTTATAATATTGCTGGGAATAAAGTATTTTTTTCTGATCATTATGTATGTTAAACATTTTCAAGAAGAAGAGAAAAGAGTAGAGCAGGAAAAATATAACAAAGCTAATATAGCAACAATCAATATTTAATCAAACAAAAATAATAAGGCATTACAATTTTGCTAGGAAAAAATGTTCCTGATTATTATAATGTTGCCGCTATATTTAATGCATATGCCGCTTTAAGTAGAACAACAAAGTGTAGAGAAAGAAATGCTAACAGAGGAGGAAGTTGAACGACTATGTATCCAATATTAATTTCTGAGGCTATAATCAAGATCTAATATAGTTTAAACTTCATATCACTAAATTGTAGATAAAGAACCTTTATAGATATTATTGTCGAATACCTCATTTTGGAGGAAGAAAAGTACCAGAAAGTTGATCTTCTATGCGGTACCAAAATCCAAGGGTATAATGATAACCAAATTGAGTCTAAACTTCATAACAGTAAAATATATGTAAACAACATTTATATATATTGTTGTTTAAGGCGTGAGATCATCTTTAGATATTGTTGTTGAAGGCGTGACGTCTATTTTATGATTATTTTGTCTATAGATAACATGATTCTTTCAGTTGTTATCAAGTGCAATCGTGGAAAAAATATTTATAGATATTATTATCAAAGGCGTGAGTTTAGTAGGAGGAGAAAGAAGAAGAGTAAGAGGCTTTTATTGCAGTATTAAATGCATATGTCACTCTTCAACCAGAACACAAAGGAGTTGAGCATGACAAATATAATTATATTAATATAGCAAGAATCTATATATATAATCTACATTTAAAAATATTATTGTCGAACTTTGTTCGGGTATTATTTTAGCAGTAATACAATATTATTGTACTCAACATAAGACACAAGTAGTATCAAGTGTACTCAGCATCAGAACTTCATAAAAAAAAAGTGTACACAACATCAGACACAATAGTATCAAGTGTAAAAAAAAAAAAAAATCGGAGTAATGAAGAATCGTTGGATTTCTACAAGTGTTTTAGAATCTTTAGATCCTTAGTTATTAATAAGGAAAAAGATTATAATTTTTCAGTTTTTTTTACAGTACCAGATATGAATTGTGGAAGAAAGCATAATGTAGTGAAGAAGGTTTGGCATCCCTGGTTGTCCACACCTATAAAATTAAATTAGGGTTCATAAAATAGATTTTGTTCATTTTCCCAAAACAGGAATAGAACCCCTAAAGAAGGTAGATAGCGTTGAGTTCACAAAAATTAACACAGTTAAAGGTATGAGAGTAAGACAGTAGGAGAAAGAAAGATGAAAAATGCAAAGTAATTGATACAATAGAATTTTGGAAGAGAGATAGGTACGGGAAGAAACCGTTTCGTATGTGAAGCGGTTCAATGGTTAATTTCAGGTTTAAAGTGCAAAAATACCTAAAAGCAAGAAAATTCATTTTCCGCTTAATGAGAGCGCCACGTAGCTAGTGTAAGTCCCTCAATTATAGATATATATAAATTTGAGGAATTTTGAATAATAAAAATAATTCTTCTATCCCATTCTACACAAATTATGTCATGTTTTTACATTTCGGATGAATATTTGGAGTGGATGTTATATTTTCTTCCCAAATTGTGATTGATACTCGAACTCCCTATGGTGAGAGAAAGTCTAATTTGAGTTACAGTATGCCACACTCTAGGTGGATTTAGGGGGCGCAAGGGTGTTCACCTGAATACCCTTCGCCAAAAAATTATATTGTATATATAAGGCTTACCTTTATATATTAAGTTTTGAACACCTTAATACAATTCAAAAGTATAGTTTAGCGATCAATGGGCAAATGTACATAAGGTCATGAGTTCAATTTCCACTAATTAAAAAAAAAAAAATTGAACCACCTATTCCGCATTAAATTCAGAACAAATGTTGTATTATATACCGGAACCTTTGAGAGAAGCATTAAATGATTATCTCGTTTAAACTACAATTTGACATTTTTATAACGATATATTTAATAATAATTTATTATAAAAGCTAGTTTTTTAATATAAATTTTTAAATTATATTTCACATCTCTATGATATCTTTTTACTTAAATCATCAATAATTGTCCTTATAACAATATCCCCTTTGTGAATTTACCCTTTATAATAGTCTTGCATGTACCATCTCTAAGATTATTAATTTCGACCAAATATTTTAAAATTTTACTGCACCATTTTGATGAAGAATATTATTGTTAGTATATACTTTCATAATTAAGAATTTCATTTAATTCCATTAAAGATATGCCTGTATATTTTTAATTTTTTGTATAGAAGTTTCTATCATGCATAATGTTTAATATTTTAATATATGCACATATCTTTTGATGAAACATGGACATAAATCATTGTTAATTCAAATATTATATCGCCAGCAAAATGTTAGAATATACAAATCAAGCTATTCTTCCATCAATTTTAAAAGAAACAAGTAGTCATACCCGCGCGATGTGCGGTCGATACTAAAAAATATGAATTAATTTAAATTATGATCGGGGTTATTTGAACATATTAGATCGTATTATTTTATAAATTTTAATTGTCATCATATTTGTCAATATGATATACCCAATAATAAAATCTCTATTAAATTAACTATACTTATATATAACAACAATAACAATATACCCAGTATCCTATACTGTGGGATTCGGGGAGGGTAGTGTGTACGCAGACTTTACTTATACCTTGTGAGGATATTATATCACCAATATTTAGTATTATTATATTGTTAATAGATATTTTTATTAGCATATTATGTATTTAATATTTTTATCTGCTACTATCTTTTTGTAATATAATAGAAGATATATATTTTATTAATCTAAAAATATATTTTATTTAATTTTTATTCTTTTGTTGTCAGCAATATTATTTGCATTTTGATGACTAAAATATGTATTAAATTAAAGGGACTAATATATACACTTTTTGTTCTATATGTTTCTTTATTATATATAATATTTATATTATTATATTGTTAATAGAGAGTTTATTAGCATATAACTTTGTATAATATTTTTTTTACTACTTTCTTTTTGTAATATAATAAAAGATATATTTTATTACTCGTAAAATATTATTTTATTTTAAATTTTATTTGTTATTCACAATTATAAAATCTGAATTTTAATTAATAAAATCCCTATTAAATTAAAGGAACTAATATAGTCATCGAATAACTTTTTTGTTCTGTATTTTTCTTATTATATTATCCAATATTTAGTATTATTACATTGTTAATAAAAAATATTAGCATGTTACTTTATTTAATATTTATGTCTACTGCTTTCTTTTGTATAATATTTTTCTTATATTATTGATGAGTGAATCTTTATATAAATATAAATATAGATAATATAATTTAAATTAATTAAAAATAGCTTAGGTTTTATTGTAAAAGTGCCAAATAACGTTTTCTCAATACTATCAAATAGTACAATAATATTCTTTCTTTTTTTAATGGAAAGAAATAACTGTTTGTCTCGGTATACATTTTTTAAAATCAAGGTATCTTAAACACTTTTAATTTTTAATTTTCAAGAGAAAAGGGAATGCTCAATTTGTAAAGTGACGCTAATTCTAGAGTACTCTTTCCATTTGTCTAATTATGTCGGCAGTTAATAATTTAGACTTGGAGTAGTTATATTTTTCGAATTTTTAGGTTTAACAAAGCATTTAAAAAATTGTCCATGTTGCAGTAAATTGAATTGGAAGATTAAAGGTTTTTTTATTTTTTATTTTTTTAAATTATTTTTGAATATCCAAATTTTTTGGTAGGTTTGTTCCTAAAATTTGACACTTGTTGAATTTTGGTGAAACTTGGCACTTGGAACTTTTTTGCTATTCTTATCTACAATAATATGATATAATATAATATAAAAAATTACCACTTCAAATTGGAGAGTAGTTATTCCTATATATATATATATATATATATATATATATATATATATATATATATATATATATATATATATATATATATATATATATATATATATATATATATATATATATGTATATATATATATATATATATACTTATGGATGTATTAACAATGTATTAGCTTTATTTCTATTTTAATTGTTAAAATTAAAATATAAATATCATTTAATTTTAATAGTTTTCTTATCTTTTATACTAACATTAAAAAAGAAAAAAATTAAATAATTTATCTATAACAACTAAAATACATTTAAATATCAAATATTATTATACGTGTATAACCGTCATTTACTATAACAACAAATGTGTAATAATAAACAATATTGATATTGTTATAATATATTATATTATGGATATTCATACTCCATTGTAAATAAGCTTCCTGAAGAAGCTTATCCGTATGTGACTCCGCTGTAAATATGTTTATCTATTTAGTACTCTATTGGAAATAAGCCTCCTCAAGAAGCTTATCATTTTGGTACTCGATTATGGATAAATATTGCCCCCGGTAGAAGATTATCCATACCGGGTATAATAAGTTTATCCTTTCAGTATCCGGTTATGGATAAACATTATCGTCAGTAGAAGATTATCCATATCAGATATAGTAGCAGCTTTCACACCAGCTTGTAGTAGCTTACACAGCAGCTTGGAATAGCAGCTTACACAACAGCTTGTAGCAGCTTACACAGCAGCTTGCAGTAGCAGCTTACACAGCAGATTGTAGTAGCTTACACAGCAGCTTGCAGCAGCAGCCTACACGGCAGCTTCCTTTCTTCTATAAATAGAAGGGTTTTCATTTCATTATGTACATCAGCTTGAATTCGAATAATATATCAGTCTCTCTCTATACTTGTCTTTACTTTACAGTCTTTATTTTATAACACGTTATCAGCACGAGACTCTGCCATATCGAGCAAATATTTTAAAAGTATCTGAGATAAGAACTTTCTTTTATTAAATAATGTCAAATCTTTCTAAACTTGAATTTGTAGCCCTGGATATATCGGGCAAAAACTATATGTCTTGGGTACTTGATGCTAAAATTCATCTTGATGCGATGGGTCTCGCAGACACCATCCGTGATAAAAATCAGGCATCAAACCAAGACCGTGCCAAAGCAATGATATTCCTACGCCATCACCTTGATGAAGGCCTGAAAATGGAATATCTTATTGTTAAAGATCCAGTCATACTGTGGAATAATTTGAAAGATAGATATGACCACCTGAAGATGGTCGTTCTTCCACAAGCACGATATGATTGGACTCATCTAAGGCTACAAGATTTTAAAATTATTAGTGAGTATAATTCCGTTATGTTCAGAATTATTTCCCAACTAAAATTATGTGGTGATAATATTACTAATTAAGATATGTTGGAGAAAACTTTCACCACTTTTCATGCCTCGAAGATGCTCCCGCAGTAGCAATATCGAGAGATGGGATTTAAAAGGTATTCTGAACTTATCTCACATCTTCTCATAGCTGAGCAACATAATGGGCTATTAATGAAAAACCATGAAAGTCGACCTACTGGTTCTTGTCCATTCCCTGAAGTGAATGAGACGAACTTCCACCAAGCCAAACGTAGAAGAAGTCGTGGCCATGGCCGTGGTCGGGGAAGAAATCCCAAACATGGTAATAATAATGCACCAAAGAACCCTCCTCGCCACCAGCAGTGAAAAAGGAAGGAACAAAAGCATGAAGCGGTGCAAGCACGAAATACTGAAAGTGCATGTTATATATGTGGAGGAAAAGGGCACTGGTCACGTACCTGTCGTACGCCAAAGCACCTGGTTGAGCTTTATCAAGCCTCCTTGGAAAAGACAGAGAAAATGCTGAAGCAAATTTTATCTCTGAAGATAATTTTGACTTCATGCATTTAGATGTAGATGATTACTTTACACTCCCAGAAGGAGAAACAAGTCATGTAATTGGCAGTGAATCTGTAGAAATATAAATATTTTAATTTTTGTTGTTCGTATTAGATAGTATGATTATGTGATTGTTGTACATAAATAAAAGTTATGTTTTGATGCTTACTATAATATGTTTTATTTATGTCATTTTGAAGAATATGGATAATCCTCAAATTATGTTTGGATCAAAGACAAATCATGAAGATATTTGTGTTATTGATAGTGGAACAACTCATGCCATATTTAGGGATCAGAAATATTTTTCTTATTTATTGTCTCAACATCATGCCATTTCTGGTAATATAAGTTTGATTGAAGGCTCCGGAAGAGCCATTATCTTTTTGCCTAAGGGAACAAAACTTATTATAGACAATGCATTATTCTCCTCCAAGTCCCGAAGAAACTTGTTGAGTTTTATAGATATCCGCCGAAATGGGTATCATGTTGAGACAATAAATGAAATGAACATGGAATATCTTTGTATTACAAAGAATATTTCGGGCTAGAAATGCATTTTAGAAAAGTTACCGACTTTATCTTCTGGCTTATAATATTCAAAAATTAGTACAACTGAAGCACACTCTATCGTAAATCAGAAGTTCACGGATTCAAATAATTTTGTGCTTTGGCTTGGCCGTTTGGGCCATCCTGGATCAATAATGATGAGACGAATTATTGAAAATTCGAGTGGGCAACCGTTAAAGAACCCGAAGATTCTTACGAATGACGAATTTTCTTGTGATGCTTGTTATCAAGGCAAACTGATCACTAGACCATCACCAATGAAGGTTGGCATTGAATCCCCTGCCTTTTTACAGCGTATACATGGGGATATATGTGGACCTATTCACCCACCAAGCGGGTTGTTTAGATATTTTATGGTCCTAATAGATGCATCTTCAAGATGGTCTCATGTGTGCCTATTATCATCTCGCAACCTGGCGTTTGCAAAGCTATTAGCCCAAATAATTCGATTAAGGGCACAATTCTCAGATTATCCTATAAAGGCTATTCGCCTCGATAATGCTAGAGAATTCTCATCTCAAGCTTTTGATGATTATTGTTTATCAATTGGGATAAAAGTTGAACATCATGTAGCTTATGTTCTGTAAGGCCCCGTAAATCGTTCCAGAGAGTTGCCCAAAATCGTGTCAAAAGTGCGGTCGATATGCGATCGCATGTCAAATCCGCGGTGCACTTTTGCGACCGCAGAATCAACATGCGGTCCGCATAGTGACCGCATTCCTTAACAGAACCTGCATAACTTTGAGGCCATTTTTGCGGTCACTTTGCGGACCGCATGTAGATTCTGCGGTCGCATAGTGACCGCATATTTGACCCCGGCCCAGATTTTTGTAACATTTTGACCCGATCTCTTCTTTAATATAACACATTTCTTCTTCATTTTATCATATCATCTCACCAAAATTAGAGAGAGAAGAGAGGGTTTTTAGAGAGAAGTTCTTCATCTTCAAAGATTGTTCCAACTACTTAATTCCAAGGGATTCTAGGGCAAGGATTCAACTTCCCCAATATTTTCAAGGTAAAAACCCTAACTATTTTCTTTGATTTTCAGTTTTAATTGGGTAAAGAGAGGTTTGCATATAATAGCTTTTGAAAATAAAATTTTTACACTCATGCATGATTATTGAACTTGATTTCTAGTAAAAAGAAGTGAGTAGAAGTAAGAGTCTTCAAGAACAAGGTTGGCAAGAGTAGGATATCTTGGGTAAGCATAAAGTAGGAAGAAAGATCATCACCGGGTATGTATGGCTAATTTTGATTCTTGTAAAATCGCCCAAATGTGTGCGAATTGTTTTGGCATGTGTCAAATTGAGAAATTTTACGTAATCCTTTGATTTCCTTGTTGAGCATTTGATTGATGTTGAACTATGTGTGGTATGAAATATGAATTGAAAGATAAAAAGGTAATCGAGGTTGGTAAAGAATTGGGAACAACCATTGTGATGGCATATTTGGCTTATTGTGGAAGGAATTTGAAACACCTTAATTGTGGTGAATTGTTGAACATGATTATGTGGGCATTTTCGATTTTGGAATACTTGTAACATGGTTGCGATATTGAATTGAGAAGAAATTGAGAACATGAACCAATGTGTAAGTTGCTTATTTGAACTTGTTGAAATTGTGTGTAGTACCTTATCTGCTGTTTGAAATTGTTGTGTTTTCAACTGTAAGGCGGGGTCGTGTTGCGCGCCGCAACGTGGTGAAATAAGGTGTGGGTTGGGGTGATAAGGGTGGCCGAGGTAATAAGGGTGGTCAGGGGCAATAAGGATGGAAAGCGATCGAAATCGCCATTGAAAATTGATACAAAAATCAATAATGTGAAATTGTGAAAGGAGACAGCAGGAGAGTTTGCAACCTGTGGGGCACCGATTGCCCCTTTGTTTGACTACTTGTGCTTTACGTGATTGATTGGTTATTGTTAAATTGGTTGATCGTAGAAAGTGCTTTGTGTGAGAATTATTTGAAATGAGGAAAATGTGGAAACATGGTTGGCTCTGGCTTAATTAATTGTTGATGTAATTTAATGGCTTGAGTTTACTTGGGACAAAGTTTGTCCATACATACCAGTACAATTCAAGTGTACTGACGTCCCTTTTGCCGGGGCGCTACATTCGTGTCATGATTGTAGGTGGATCAGTAGCAGGCACTTCAGCTCATCGGCAGTAGTATCTTCATCCTCCACTGCCCGTTTTGGTGAGCCCCTTTCTTCCTTGGGGCCCTGTGTGGTTCATGCCACCTTTGTTAAGATTTCATTTTGGTTTTGTAAGGTATAGCCGGAGCCTTGTTACCCGGCAAGTATTGTATCTCCCTTTTGTATCCTAGAGGCTCTGTAGACATGTAAACTGTGGGACTCCGGTCTTATGTATATATATTGTGTTATGTCGGGCGTTGTAAAAATTGAAATCTTGTTAATGAATCACTCGTATCGTTTTATTTGTTTAATGTGAAATCAATTATGATTAGTAATATATTTGGTTATTGAGAAACAGTCATCACAGGGGTAACGCGTGGGAATGAAAGGCACCCAGGTCCGCTTGACTAGGGCAACCCGGTCAGGCGCCGGTCATGTTCCTCGATTTGGGGCGTGACAAACTTGGTATCAGAGCTTAAGGTTTTAAAGTGTCCTAGGATGTCTCGGAGCCGTGTCTAGTAGTGCCCTTCTTATAGGTGTGTTGTCGACCACATCATATAAGTAGGGGGCTACACGGGTATTTAGGAATTTACCTACTTCTTTGATAATCTATATCGTGCGGTAAAGTGCAATGTGGAGATATCCGTGTCTAATTCGTGCCTTGTTCCCAAATTTTCAGAATATGGCACCTAAGAAGAAGGCTAGACTCGGCCTTAGGGCCAATGCCGGCCCAAGTGCGACTGTTAATCATGTACCCGATGCCGTGGGAGAGAATGACCCACCAGTCCCGAATTTGCCTGGCCTATCTGTTCAAAACCCAAGTATCCCTATTCCAGCTGCGGCAGAGGATGCCACCATTCCTCCTGCCAGTGTTCCTGACTCAGATACAGTTCCCGTTTCGGGCTCTGGTATCTCTAATGAGGATCTTAGGGGAGCCATTCATATGTTAACACAGTTAGTGGCCGCCCAGGCCCAGAGATCCCATGATGCCCCTGCATCCTCCAGCGGACAGGGAGATTCTTTTGGCTCCAGAGTCCACCAGTTCTTGCGATTGGCCCCTCCGGAATTTTCAGGTACCGATCCAGAGGCTGATCCACAGGAATTCCTTGATGAGATATACAAGACCCTCAGAGTGATGAAGGCTACAGATATAGAGGGGGTAGAGTTGGCCTCTTACAGGCTGAAGGGAGCGGCACGTTCATGGTTCGAAATGTGGGAGGATTCCCGTGAGGAAGGGAGCCCTTCGGCCAGATGGGATGAGTTCGTAGATGCATTTATGGACCACTTCTTGCCTGCCGAGGTGATGGCAGCCCGCGCCACGGAGTTCGAGGTCCTCAAGCAGGGTAGTATGAGTGTTTGGGAATATCACATGGAGTTCGTAAGGTTGTCCAAGTATGCTCCTCATTTAGTGTCGACCATGGATGCCCGGGTTCGACGGTTTGTTCGGGGCCTTAGCCCTTTGGTGGTGAATGAGGCCGCCACAGCAGCCTTGCACTCAGACATGAACTATGGGAGGATTGTGGGGTTTGCTCAGGCCACAGAGGCCAGGAAATTGAAGATTCGTGCAGAAAGAGAAAGTAGCAGCAGGGCCCGGTCAATGGGTCGTTCAGGGAGATCACTTCCAGGGAAGGGGTCATCAGGGCCATCCCAGTCATATGCTCGGTCCTCCGCGAGTGCACCGCCATCCGTGCACAGTCATCAGCAGGGCAGTTACTCGAGACCTGGTTCAGACAGCAGGAGGTCTCGTCAGTCCGGTCATCCTGGGGTGAGATCCCAGCAGCAGGGGAGACCTACATGCCCCAAGTGTGGAAGATTTCATACAGAGACTTGCTACCTTGACCTTCCAGTGTGCTTCGGGTGCGGGGTGAGAGGTCACATTCAGCGAGACTGTCGTGCACCCCGTCAGGGTATAGGTAGGGGATCTGCTCAGTCATCCGGTTCTTCAGCTGCTACATCATCAGCGCGTACTCCAGCAGCAGCAGGGCGTGGTGCAGCTAGGGGTGGAGCTCGGGGTAGGGGTGGACCTAGCCGATTCTATGCATTGAGTGACCGCCAGAATGCCGAGGCTTCTCCAGATGTTGTTACAGGTATCATGTCTGTTCAGACTATTGATTGCTATGCCCTTATTGATCCAGGGTCCTCCTTGTCTTATGTTACTCCATTCATTGCTTCAAGTTTTGGGATAGTACCCGAACGGCTTCATGAGCCGTTCTCTGTGTCGACTCCAATCGGTGATTCTATTACAGCCTCACGAGTCTATAGGAATTGTGTTGTTACGGTGGGTGGTCGTGATACCACGGCCGATCTTATTGAGCTTGGGATGGTAGATTTTGATGTAATTATGGGGATGGATTGGCTCTATTCGTGCTTTGCCAAACTTGATTGTCGAACGAGAGTTATGAGGCTCGAGTTCCCTAACGAGCCAGTTATTGAATGGAGAGGAAATGGTGTAGTGCCAAGGGGTAGGTTTATTTCCTACCTTAAGGCTTCGAAGATGATTAAGAAGGGGTGTATCTATCACCTGGTTCGGGTAACGGACACCACCTCAGAGGTGCCTACCCTCGAGTCCGTGCCAATTGTGAATGAATTTCCTGAAGTGTTTCCAGATGAGCTTCCAGGCATCCCGCCGGATAGGGAGATTGATTTCGGGATCGATGTAATGCCGGATACTCAGCCAATATCCATTCCACCATACAGAATGGCGCCAGCAGAGTTAAGGGAGTTAAAGGAGCAGCTGAGGGATTTATTAGAGAAAGGGTTCATACGACCGAGTGTGTCGCCGTGGGGTGCTCCGGTTCTCTTTGTCAGAAAGAAAGATGGGTCACTTCGAATGTGTATTGATTATCGGCAGCTCAACAAAGTCACCATCAAGAATAAATATCCTTTGCCTCGAGTGGATGATCCGTTTGACCAATTGCAGGGAGCGAGGTTCTTCTCAAAGATTGATTTACGGTCTGGGTACCACCAGTTGAAAATCAGGGAGCAGGATATTCCTAAAACCGCCTTCAGAACTTGTTATGGTCACTTCGAGTTTTTGGTCATGTCTTTTGGGCTAACCAATGCCCCAGCAGCTTTCATGGATCTTATGAATCGGGATTTCAAGCCATTCCTAGATTCCTTTGTGATTGTATTCATTGACGATATTCTCATATACTCTCGGAGCAGGGAAGATCATGCCGTTCACCTCAGAGCAGCGTTGCAGACCCTTCTTCAGCATCAATTGTATGCCAAGTTCTCAAAATGTGAGTTTTGGTTGGAGTCCGTAGCTTTTCTAGGGCATGTTATTTCCAGTGAGGGAATTATGGTGGATCCTCGGAAGATTGCGGCAGTGAAAGATTGGCCTAGACCCACGACCCCGACAGAGATTCGCAGCTTTTTGGGTCTGGCACGGTACTATCGGAGGTTTGTAGAGGGATTCTCAACCCTCGCCTCCCCATTGACTAAATTGACGCAGAAAGCAGTTAAGTTCCAGTGGTCCGAAGCATGTGAGAAAAGTTTCCAAGAACCGAAGTCAAGATTGACCTCGGCACCAGTATTGGCCTTGCCAGAAGGCACAGAGGGATTTGTAGTCTATTGTGATGCCTCCAGAGTCGGTTTGGGATGTGTATTGATGCAGCACGGAAAGGTTATAGCTTATGCTTCCAGACAACTCAAGAACCATGAAAAGAATTATCCGACGCATGATTTGGAACTTGCAGTTGTTGTGTTTGCCTTGAAAATATGGCGACACTATCTTTATGGGGTTCATGTAGATGTGTTTTCAGACCACAAGAGCCTCCAGTATTTGTTCAAGCAGAAAGAGCTGAATCTGAGACAACGGCGGTGGTTAGAACTACTCAAGGACTATGATATGGACATATTGTACCATCCAGGGAAGGCAAATGTGGTAGCCGACGCTCTTAGTCGGAAATCCATGGGTAGTTTGGCTCATTTGGGTGTGGATCAGAGACCCCTGGCTCGAGAGGTCTACCAATTAGCCAGCTTGGGGGTTCGTATTTCGGCGTCGGACGAGGGGGATATCTTGGTGCATAATGGAGCAGAATCATCATTGGTCGCGGAAATCAAGGAAAAACAGTTCATGGATCCAGCATTGGTTCGGGTGAAGGAAGCAGTCATGAATGACAAGACCTCAGCATTTGTACTCAGCGGCGAAGATGGTGTATTGCGGTGTCAAGATAGGCTATGTGTTCCGGATGTGGACGAGCTTCGGGAAAGAGTGATGGCAGAGGCTCATACTTCCGGGTATTCTGTGCACCCTGGTTCAACGAAAATGTATCACGATCTCAAGGAGATTTATTGGTGGAACGGTATGAAAAGGGATGTGGCAGGCTTTGTAGCTAAATGTCCGAATTGTCAACAAGTGAAGGCCGAGCATCAACGGCCTGGTGGATTAACTCAGCTTATAGAAATACCAAGGTGGAAACGGGAGATGATCAATATGGATTTCATGGTAGGGTTACCTCGCACTCGGCGTAAGTTTGACTCAATATGGGTGATAGTAGATCGACTCACCAAATCAGCTCACTTCCTGCCTGTCAAGTCCACTGATACCGCGGAGCAATATGCAAGATTGTACATCAAGGAGATAGTAAGGCTTCATGGCACTCCACTTTCTATCATCTCAGATCGCGGGGCTCAGTTCACCGCTAACTTTTGGAAGAAGTTTCAGCAAAGTTTGGGAACTCAGGTGAATCTCAGCACAGCTTTCCATCCACAGACCGATGGACAGGCCGAGCGGACCATTCAGACGCTCGAAGATATGTTGCGGGCTTGTGTCTTAGATTTTAAAGGTAATTGGGATGAACACTTGCCACTGATAGAATTTGCTTACAATAACAGGCTATCATGCTAGCATTCAAATGGCCCCGTTTGAGGCATTGTACGGGAGAAGATGTAGATCGCCAATCGGGTGGTTTGAGGTAGGTGAAGCGGAATTTCTAGGGCCAGATATGGTGTACGAAGCTATGGAAAAGGTCAAAGTTATTCAGGAGAGAATGAAAACAGCACAGAGTCGTCAAAAGTCCTATGCGGACGTTCGTCGAAGGGATTTGGAGTTTCAAGTCGATGATTGGGTGTTCTTGAGGGTATCTCCTATGAAGGGAGTCATGCGATTTGGAAAGAAAGGGAAATTGAGTCCTAGGTATGTCGGGCCATATCGGATCGTTCAAAGGATTGGACAAGTTGCTTATAGGCTAGAGTTGCCTCCTGAGATGTCATCAGTGCACCCGGTATTCCATGTGTCCATGTTGAAGAAAGTGATTGGAGATCCATCCACCATCATGCCAGTCGAAGCTATAGAGGTTAATGAAGATTTGTCATATGAAGAAGTTCCGGTTGCCATTCTTGATAGGCAAGTCCGTAAGTTGAGAAATAAGGAAGTTGCCTCTGTTAAAGTATTGTGGCGAAGTCAACGAGTTGAGGAGGCCATATGGGAGGCAGAAAAAGAGATGAAGGAAAAGTACCCCCATTTGTTCGATCAAGCCTAGAAGAAATTAGGTGACCCTCCTACTCCTAGTAACTCGTCATCTTGCCTAAGTTGTTTCCCTCTTAGTGTTAGTAAAGTCTCCTTCATTTTGTAATGAATTTAATGTGTTGTCACGTTTGGGTCATTTGAGCCTTTCTTGATAAATGAGAGCCTTATAAAGATTTACGTGTTTAATAAACAACTAATAGTAAGCTTAGATTGGTAATGGTTTGTTAAGTGTACATGGTGTGTTAAAATGGTTAAATAAGGTGAAAATTCATTGAAGTGACTAGTTTATGTGCAATTGTAACAATGTGATAGAATATGTGCATTCGTTGAGGTAAGAAAGTGTATACCAGTTGTGAAAAGTGTTGTAGTTGTATATTGTTGTTTGGTAATGTGTTTCGGGGGCCCTCTGACAGGTGGATATGTCCATAATACAAAGGAAACTCTGGCGAAATTTTTCTAAAATATAAGAGTTAGTCAAAATCTTGATAGCTTGCATATCATGTCTTTCAAAACCAACTCATTTATTTCAAAATCCTCATTCGAGGACGAATGATCTTAAGGGGGGGAGGATGTAAGGCCCCGTAAATATTTTGTGCATAAAACCTAGTAGCTATGGTGTAATGGTCCGAATAATGTGTTAGGAATGCGTAGAATTCTTCGCGGCGAGCTTGCGAGCCGCGGTTCGGACCCTTGGTAGTGATTTGAGTTTCAAAAATATAGAGAATTAATATTTCCGAAAAATGTCAAATATGCGGTCAAGAATGCGACCGCAAACCTGACATGCGGACCGCATTCTGACCGCAAATCATTCCAGAGAGTTACCCAAAATCGTGTCAAAAGTGCGGTCGATATGCGATCGCATGTCAAATCTGCGGTGCACTTTGCGACCGCAGAATCAACATGCGGTCCGCATAGTGACCGCATTCCTTAACAGAACCTGCATAACTTTGAGGGCCATTTTGCGGTCACTTTGCGGACCGCATGTGGATTCTGCGGTCGCATAGTGACCGCATAATTGACCCCGACCCAGATTTTTGTAACATTTTGACCCGATCTCTTCTTTAATATAACACATTTCTTCTTCATTTTATCATATCATCTCACCAAAATTAGAGAGAGAAGAGAGGGTTTTTAGAGAGAGAAGTTCTTCATCTTCAAAGATTGTTCCAACTACTTAATTCCAAGGGATTCTAGGGCAAGGATTCAACTTCCCCAATATTTTCAAGGTAAAAACCCTAACTATTTTCTTTGATTTTCAGTTTTAATTGGGTAAAGAGAGGTTTATTAAACGGCCTTGCAGAGTCATTTATTAAACGCCTACAATTGATAGTAAGACCACTACTTAAGAAAACGAAATTGCCCACTACTGTTTGGGGCCATGCTATCTTGCATGCAACATCACTTATCCGTCTCAAACCGACACATTATAATAAATATTCTCCGTCACAATTCGTTTTTGGTCATGAACCAAATATTGCCCATTTACGAATTTTCGGATGTGCTGTATATGTGCCAGTAGCACCACCACAGCACAGTAAAATGGGACCACAAAGAAGGATAGGAATATATGTTGGGTTTGAATCACCCTCTATTATTCGTTATCTTGAACCATTGACAGGAGATTTATTTACTGCTTGATTTGCAGATTGTCGGTTTGATGAAATAAATTTCCCACAATTAGGGGGAGAGAAAAAGGAAATCAAAAGAGAAATTGTGTGGAAAGTTTCATCATTATCTCACTTTGATCCACGTACCCCTATATGTAATCAGGAGGTCCAGAAGATCATCCATTTACAGAATATAGCAAATCAAATGCCAGACGCATTTACCGATTTGAAAAGGATAACTAAGTCACATATCCCTGCAGAGAATGTGCCTATCCGAATTGATGTTCCAGTAGGACCATCTACTAGCATAAGAGCTAGTGAACCTAAAGCACGCCTGAAGCGTGGTAGGCCTCTGGGTTCTAAGGATCGAAATCCTCGAAAAAGAAAATCGGCAAATGATCAAAATGATACTATGAAGGGATCTCCTGAAGAGACCCAAGATCTAATTAGTTCTGAGATTCCTGAAGAAATCAACGAACCCGAAGCTCATGTAAGTGAAGAACTTTTAATAAGTTTGACCGGTGATGGGATTAATTTAAATCGTTCTGAAATAGTGGTGGATGATATTTTTGCATATAATGTCGCACTTAATATTATGAAAGATAGTGAGGATCTTGAACCTCGATCTGTCGAAGAATGTCGACAAAGATCTGATTGGCCAAAATGGCAAGAGGCAATTCAATTGGAATTGAAGTCACTTGCTAAAAGAGAGGTATTTGGACCAGTTGTCCAAACACCTGCTTGTATAAAACCAGTTGGTCATAAATGGGTTTTTGTGCGAAAAAGGAATGATAAAAATGAAGTTGAAAGATATAAAGCTCGCCTTGTTGCACAAGGATTCTCACAACGACCCGGAGTCGATTTTAATGAAACATATTCACCTGTTATGGATGCCATAACATTTCGATATCTCATCAGTTTAGCACTACATGAAAAGCTTGAAATACATCTAATGGATGTAGTTACAGCTTATCTGTATGGTTCACTTGATAATGAAATTTATATGAAAATCCTCGAAGGATTTAAAATGCCTGAAGCAAAATCTCAGGAAATGTATTCAATTAGATTACAAAGATCTTTGTACGGTTTAAAGCAATCCGGGCGTATGTGGTATAATCGACTTAGTGAATATTTACTGAAAGAATGTTACATAAATAATGTTGTTTGTCCATCCTTTTTTATAAAGAAAATGGCATCAGAATTTGTTATAGTTGCTGTTTATGTTGATGACATAAATCTTGTTGGAACTCGAGAAGAGCTCCAAAAGGCAATTGAATATCTTAAAAAAGAATTTGAGATGAAAGATCTTGGAAAGACAAAACTTTGTCTTGGTCTGCAAATTGAACATTTAGTAGAAGGGATCTTTATCCATCAATCTGCCTATATAGAAAGGGTCTTAAAACGCTTTTACATGGACAAAGCACACTCATTGAGTACACCAATGGTTGTTCGATCACTTGAAGTGAATAAGGATGTGTTCCGACCTCCAGAAGAGGACGAGGAACTCCTTGGTCCCGAAGTACCGTATCTTAGTGCAATTGGTGCACTAATGTATCTTGCTAATGCTACAAGGCCCGACATAGCATTTTCTGTTAATTTACTAGCAAGATATAGTTCTTCTCCTACACGGAGACATTGGAATGGGATTAAACATATATTGCGATATTTAAAGGGAACTCTTGATATGGGTTTGTTTTATGCTAACAAAGATAGTGCAGACTTGTTGGTTATGCAGATGCAGGTTATTTATCTGATCCCCATAAAGCTCGATCTCAAACCGGATATGTATTTAAGTATAGAGGTATTGTCATATCATGGCGCTCCACAAAGCAATCTATTGTTGCTACTTCTTCAAATCACGCTGAGATAATAGCTATTCATGAAGCAAGTAGGGAATGCGTATGGTTGAGATCAATAATTCATTTTATTCGAGAAAAATATGGTTTGGAATGTGAAAAAATACCCACAATTATATATGAATACAATGTTGCATGCATAGCCCAATTGAATGGAGGATTTATAAAAGGAGATAGAACGAAGCACATTTCACCAAAATTGTTCTACACACATGACCTTCAGAAAAATGGTGACATTGATGTGCAACAAATCCGTTCAAGTGATAATCCAGCAGATTTATTCACTAAATCTTTGCCAACTTCAACTTTTGAGAAGATGGTATACAAGATTGGAATGCGGAGACTCAAATATTTGAAACAAGGTTTCCATCACGGGGAGTAAAATATGCGATGCACTCTTTTTCCCTTACTATGGTTTTTTTCCAAGAGGTTTTCCTTATAAGGTTTTTAATGAGGCACATAACAAAGTGTATTACTAAATATGTGTATTCTTTTTCCTTCACTAGGATTTTTCCCACGTGGTTTTTCCTAGTAAGGTTTTAATGAGGTACATTATCTTTTAATGAACATCCAAGGGGGAGTGTTATAATATATTATATTATGGATGTTCATACTCCGTTGTAAATAAGCTTCCTGAAGAAACTTATCCGTATGTGACTCCGCCGTAAATATGTTTATCTATTTAGTACTCTATTGGAAATAAGCCTCCTGAAGAAGCTTATCATTTTGGTACCCGGTTATGGATAAACATTACCCCCGGTAGAAGATTATCCATACCGGGTATAATAACTTTATCCTTTCAGTATCCAGTTATGGATAAACATTACCCTCGGTAGAAGATTATCCATATCGGATATGGTAGCAGCTTACACACCAGCTTATAGTAGCTTACACAGCAGCTTGGAGTAGCAGCTTACACATCACCAAAGTTGCTAAAATGGCAGAACGTGTTCCTTTTGGATTCACCAATTCACTCTGCATTGATCAAACTCATGGAGTCATCTATTTTACAGATAGCAGTACTACATTCTCAAGAAGGTAACACTTGCCTGTAAAAAAATGTTTTCATTTCATTATGTACATCAGTTTGAATTCGAATAATATATCAGCCTCTCTCTATATTTATCTTTACTTTACGGGCTTTATTTTATAACAGATATAAAGATATTTGATTGTAATCAACACTAAACGACAAAGACTTCATTTGAACGAATCAAAACTTGACTACTTCAACAAATTTAAATTTGAAATCCATTCCACGTTGCAAAATTAATTATGAATTACTTTTTTTTAATTCGTCACGACTTACGTTTTGGCAAGAGAGGCGTTAGTTGTTGAATTTCGATAGGAGAAGAACAGAGGAAACCTTCTCCTTCTAGATCTGGCAGCCAAAACGCGTCACAGGCACAATGCCGACTAACAAACGGTGTCGTTTATTAATTAATTCCAACATAAACAATTGAGGTGTGTGCCAAAATGAAAGAATGAAGGGTCCAACTAATTGCCTGAAATAAATTCGGGTACGGGCCTTTTGGCGGGTGTCAGTACCTTATTCCCCTGCTTTTAAAAATGGGTTAAGGTCCAAATATACCCCTGTACTTTGTGAAAATAGTCAATTATACCCCTCGTTACAAGTTTGGCTCATATCCAACCTTGCCGTTACATTATTGGCCCGGATACCCCCTAAACTTTAAACGGAGCAAAATAGCCCCTGAACTTTACGATAAAGTCTATATATAACCTTCATTTTTTTAACAAAATATTTTTGTAAAAACTAGATATTTTGTTAATTTTTTTTTCTGTTTTTACAACAAAACTTTAAAAACACTGAAAAACGAAGAAAAAATATTTTTCAAAAGCGAAAAATAATTTTTTTTTGTAAAACTTATTTTTTGGAAATGTTCTAATTTCTTCAAAAGCGAAAAATGTTCTAATTTCTTCAAAAGCGAAAAATAATTCCTTTTCTTTTGGAAATGTTCTAATTTCTTTTTGTAAAACTTAAAAAAAAATTGCAAAAATGACAGTCCTTATCTTCCACATCTAATATGCAGTGCTAGCGTGTCCAGCATCATGCCTCAGCTCCATTGCCATAAGATGTGGTCTCTCTCCTGGATTGATTTATCTTCTTTCTCCATTATCCTACATTTTCCTTGCTACTCTCCTTTTGTAAACAAGGAAAATTTCTGGATGATTTCGGTCATGATTTATTTTGCTGTCATAACACCACAAATTACTGACTAAGCTAACCCCATTGGTGGAATTCATCTTTTGCTGAATGGACACGGTGCTCATTTTTTCAGGCAAAAGCTGGTGCTGGTTCGGCAACTCTCTCTATGGTTCGCGCAACTTTGCACTCTTTATTTCATTTTCCCTTGTAAATTTTTGCAATTTTTTTTTAAGTTTTACAACTAGAAATTAGAACATTTCCAAAAGAAAAGGACATTTCTTTTTGTGAAACTTTAAACAAATTGCAAAAATTATTTTTTTTGTAAAAACCTGGAAAAAAATATAAAAACCGAGGAATTAGAATATTTTCAGCTTTTAACAAAATATTTTTGTTTTTTAAAAACTGAATAAAATATTTCAACAAATTATTTTTCGCTTTTGAAAAATATTTTTTCTTCGTTTTTCAGTGTTTTTAAAGTTTTCTTGTAAAAACAGAAACAAAAAAAATTAACAAAATATCTAGTTTTTACAAAAATATTTTGTTAAAAAAATGAGGGTTATATATAGACTTTATCGTAAAGTTCGGGGGGTATTTTGCTCCGTTTAAAGTTTAGGGGGGTATCCGGGCCAATAATGTAACGGCAAGGTTGGATATGAGCCAAACTTGTAACGAGGGGTATAATTGACCATTTTCGCAAAGTACAGGGGTATATTTGGACCTTTTCCCTTTTAAAAATTATCAAATTGGCATCAATATTATGGATTTTTCCTAGTATTTAATATTGAGGCTCGGATTAATTCAAATTTGTTTCACATAAGCGTATTAAAAAAATCGCTCTATCATAATTTTCTAAAATACACGTCTTCGCAAAACCATAAGACCATATATTAAGGCTGATGGGTGACGCCTGTTTAGTATTGAAAAGACAAAGAAGCTAATGACTTTGATGATAAGAAGCCGATGATCGAAGCCTTAGTGAACGGTCGCAGTAAATCATATCTATAACAGTCCCGAGTTAATAAAAAATTTATCAGGTACATTTTAAACCGCCAAAAACAAAAAAACAATTTGAGCACCATTCTTAAACTTAAACTTTTAGAAAAGGGTGAACAAATTATATCATAATTTTTTTATGGTGTATCAATTTCGAAGTTACTCCATTAAATTCGAGAAAATTGTATTTATTTATTTAGAAAATTAAAGTACTCATTTTCGTTGTTAGCGCGGTTGCAGATCAATTGCTTTACCAAAGCAAAAGTTTTGCACTAACTGCCCTTTGACTGCGTCCTTAAATAATATAAGACCACATACTTCTTATTACTCACACTTTCTTCCCCGAACCTTCCTCAATAGGCATTGCCACGGTCCTACTTTTGAGATTAAACTGTAGACAGATATTTTATTCAACTAATCTTAAGAGTACGCGCTTTGTGAATTATTTATAATGAATATATTTTTTAAAAATCACATAAATAATAGAGTATTTAAATTATAACTTTGGGTAATAAAACAAAAAGTAAATTTTTTGAAAATGATGAATATTGGTCTCACCTTTCGAAATAGGGGTGGAGGTATTTCAATTCTCGGTTATGTGGATTCTGACTATGCAGGAGATCTTGATAGAAGAAGGTCCACAACTGGATACATCTTTACCTTCGTTGGCAGTGCCGTTAGTTGGAAGTCGACTCTGCAGTCGATTGTCGCTTTGTCTACGACAGAAGCAGAATACATGGCAGCAGCAGAGGCGGTGAAGGAAGCTATCCGGTTAAAAGGTTTAGTAGCGGAATTGAGTTTGGTTCAGCTGGAATCAACTCTTAGATGTGATAGTCAGAGTGCTATTCATCTAATGAAAAATCAAAGATTTCATGAGCGCACTAAACACATAGACGTCAGATTTCATTTCCTTCGAGATGTTGTTGAAGAGGGAACTATCAAGGTCGTGAAGGTTATCACAGACGATAATGCTGCAGATATGTTGACCAAGATAGTCCCGCTCGCTAAGTTTGCACACCGCAAAGACTTGGCGGGGGTGTGCATCAACTGATGCAGCTCCGAAGAGAACAGTTGTTAGGTGGAGATGGTATGTTCAACCATGATTTGATTCTTCTTGTTTCTTACAACGGGATTGCCCAGTAAGCTTAGAAGTTTTGGCCAGAGTTGTTCACACGCACGCTCGAAACGCAAATCAAGGTGGAGATTGAAAGTGTTGGTTTATGTTTAGTCAACAATAGCATGCTGAAAATGTTTGTTTAGTTTTAGTCAACAATGGCATGTCAATTGAAAGAGTTGGTGGAAAGAGTTGGTATGAATGCTAGGAGGAAGCTTCCTCCTTTGATGTCACCCATGACATCAAGAGGAGGTAGTTTGATGTCACCAATGACATCAAGAGGAGGTCCTTACCCCTATAAATAGATGCACTCTTTTATTTGTAGAAACCATCCCAAAAACAATACAATATATTGTAGTGAGTAGAGAGTTAAGAGAGCAATTCTCTTAAGTGTAATTGGGAAATCTCCCCTTCCTTTGTAAATAATAGAAAGGCAATTGTTCTCTGGTGGACGTATGATTATTTTGATCCGAACCACGTTAAATATTGTGTTCTTTCTTTTACGTTTCTGCTAACACGAATAATCTCACATTTTTTTCGAATTTAAATTTCTTAGTTATTTTTTCTGTTGTTGAGTGTAATGTTCAAAATATTATCCATAGAATCAATGAAGATAATACTTAATAATTTATTCTAGTAATGAGTGTACTTTTTAGATATTATACCAAAAATAATGAAGAAACAATGTTATTTGAATATGAAGAGGATTCAAATATTATTATATTTATACTACTTGCATGCTAGAAAAAAACTATAAAACCAAAATATGTGTACTTTATTTTATTTTTTATTTTTATTTTTATAATAAAGGCCTAGGGTTATGCCTAGGGTTGATTTTCATATTTATAATAAATAAGGATACAGAAATGGAGGGGGGCAAATATGTGTACTTCACTTCAAAGTACAGCATTATCATGGGGAACTGAAATTTTCATTATCCATGACAGTTTTAATGATGCTATGTAGTCGGATTCTTTTACATTATTACATAATTTTTAACATGTTTTCCTATTCCGACAGTAGTCTTATTAAATCCCAAATTTTAGGAATGCATACAAAGAATGATTTAATAAATAAAATTTTAATAATTGTTAAAGTTCTAAATATAGGAAAGTATCTTAAATTACTTTTTTTATCTAATGTATAATTTATTTTTAAAGGGTAATTAAGGTGAACGATATTTCACTAAGGATATTCGTACTTTTAATATAGTACTAGTTATTATTTACGTGCGTTGCACGTAAATTTTTAGTCATAACTTTTATGTGAAAAAATAACTAACTAAATTTAGCAACAAATTACACGATAAAAGATCATTGTAAAGTAAGTAACATGATAAAAATACAGGAATCATTTAAATACTAAAAATACTTGAATTCAAAATGATATTGTCTTAACCTACAATGAAGGTCAATCTTGTTAAGTTAGAAAATATCTATAACTTATAGTGTATCAATATTCAACGTGTTAATATCATATCTAATAATTCTTTATAGATGACATTTTTGGTGTATATTTTTTATAACTTTGGCTTTTCTCTTTTAAAAGTAAAATATATAGTTGTCCATATTTGAATCACCTCCAAAAAGTATTACTTTTTCTATATTGTATTTTGACATATTTGAGAGGAATGTCTCAATTATTTATAATATTCTGTCGAATTTACCTTATGATGTATACAGCCCGAGTAAAATTATTACTGCTTTATCGTATTCAAAGCAATAAAATATTGATATTCACATGTTCTGATTAATCAAGTTCATGATTAAATATTTTAGAAAATATATATTTTAACCCAAAAATAATAGCAGATAATTTTTTTATATGTATATGTGCATTATACATGTACAGTTTCTGTTTATCAAAGAGATAAAACTTTTATTATTAAAATCACTTTATTAGTACGAAAAAGAAAAATATTCATATAAAGTTTCCCCTATAACTTTATATTGTAACACCCCGCCGAATACACAGCAGCGGCGGTGCCGGCCGTGCCACCGAACACACAGCAGTGACACGCAGCCTAAGGAATTGTTACCCTTGGGTATAGGAGCATTCCACGCATAGCTGCAGCCACTGGGAATCGAACCTAAGACCCAAGGCTTTTCAGGGATTTTACTCCCTCACCTCTCACCAATTGAGCAGCTCCTAAGACAGTTACGTTGGCCATTCCTGGTATTTCTCAGATTGAGTGGCGATGTTCGACCGATTTCGTCCCTAACCGTGTCATTTCGTTCTTAAAAGCTCAGAAGATGGTTGAAAAAGGGTGTTTATCGTACTTAGCTTTTGTGAGAGATGTGGGAGCTAAGTCTCCTAGCCTTGATTCTGTACCTGTTGTGAGGGATTTTCCAGATGTATTCCCCTCAGACCTGCCGGGCATGCCGCCGGACAGGGATATTGATTTTGGCATTGACTTGGTGCCGGGCACTCAGGTCTTGGGTAGTGTATCATGTTTGGGGTTTTCTTTATCATATTTGATAAGATTGACTAAGTCTTCCGCTAAGTTTAATTATTCCGCTGTGATTTATTTGTTTTTAATTTTAAAGTCTTAATAAGAATTTGGTAATTAATGAAGGTGTAATTAATATTTGGCTTGCCTAGCTTCCACTAGTAGGCGCCATCATGACCCCCGATGGTGAAAAATCCGGGCCGTAACATATATTTTTTTAACTTAGATTTTATATTTAAAAAAAATATTATTTAATAATTTAATATCGTAAAATTAACTCAATTTATGTGAATTATGTAGTAATCCTAATATTTAGGAACACAAAATATATCATAATAGATAGTAACTTACTTTAGTTTTAGCTTTATAAGAACTAATAAAAATTAATGTTTAAAGGGTGGTAAGTATTTTTCACTTTGTTTAAATTATTATAATATTTTAGAGCATATTACTAATTTTTTTATGTCTTAGTACGTGCCTTCTTAGTACACGCCTTGTTATAAAGAATTGTAATTAGGAACTACAATTCTTTTAGAAAGAAAATTATTAACGTACTTTTCAAATTCAAGTAGGATCAATATTGTGGGGTCTGACATATGTAGAGTTTAAATTGGAGAGAATTTCATTATTAGGTAATTTACGATTAGATCCTTAAATTATATAAATATTTAAGGGCATAAAGTCTATCAATATTTATTAAAATCACTAGTAGGCGCCATCATGACCCCCGATGGTGAAAAATCCGGGCCGTAACATATATTTTTTTAACTTAGATTTTATATTTAAAAAAAATATTATTTAATAATTTAATATCGTAAAATTAACTCAATTTATGTGAATTATGTAGTAATCCTAATATTTAGGAACACAAAATATATCATAATAGATAGTAACTAAATTTAGTTTTAGCTTTATAAGAACTAATAAAAATTAATGCTTTAAAGGGTGGTAAGTATTTTTCACTTTGTTTAAATTATTATAATATTTTAGAGTATATTACTATTTTTTTTATGTCTTAGTACGTGCCTTCTTAGTACATGCCTTGTTATAAAGAATTGTAATTAGGAACTACAATTCTTTTTGAAAGAAAATTATTAAGTACTTTCCAAATTCAAGTAGGATCAATATTGTGGGGTCTGACATATGTAGAGTTTAAATTGGAGAGAATTTCATTATTAGGTAATTTACGATTAGATCCTTAAATTATATAAATATTTAAGGGCATAAAAGTCTATCAATATTTATTAAAATCACTTTATTAGTATGAAAAAGAAAAATATTCATATAAAGTTTCCCCTATAACTTTATATTTTTTTAACTTAGATTTTATATTTAAAAAAATATTATTTAATAATTTAATATCGTAAAATTAACTCAATTTATGTGAATTATGTAGTAATCCTAATATTTAGGAACACAAAATATATCATAATAGATAGTAACTAAATTTAGTTTTAGCTTTATAAGAACTAATAAAAATTAATGCTTTAAAGGGTGGTAAGTATTTTTCACTTTGTTTAAATTATTATAATATTTTAGAGTATATTACTATTTTTTTTATGTCTTAGTACGTGCCTTCTTAGTACATGCCTTGTTATAAAGAATTGTAATTAGGAACTACAATTCTTTTTGAAAGAAAATTATTAAGGTACTTTTCAAATTCAAGTATGATCAATATTGTGGGGTCTGACATATGTAGAGTTTAAATTGGAGAGAATTTCATTATTAGGTAATTTACGATTAGATCCTTAAATTATATAAATATTTAAGGGCATAAAAGTCTATCAATATTTCAGGGATATGATAGTCGTTTAACATTTAGCATAAATTATTCGTGCTTTTACAATAATATAGATAAATATAAATACAAATATAAATATAAATATAAATATAAATATAGATAGATAGTTACAATATGACTCATTTAATTTCATGTTCCAATCGGTTAGTGCAATGGTTGACATTTCATCCTTAAGTATGAAGCTCCTGACCATTTGCAAGTTCTGACTTTCATGATGGACTCGATTTTCTTTTTAATATTTGTCACTGCAATACATTTTCTATCACAATATTTTTTTCTCTTAAAAATTAACTTTTCATATAGTAAGTTATTAGAATTTAATACGAAGTAACTTCTATAGATTTTCTTTTAACTACTCTAGTATGCAAAAGCCAAATCTACTATTGCACAATATTGCACAAGTACCAATAGTAACTTCTATTGATTTTTAACTATTTTGTTACTATTCAGTATGCAAAAGCCAAAGTTGCTATTGCACAAGTACCAATAGATGTGGTACTATGATAATCAGACCAGTATCTTTATCTTATTTTCTAATTTTAAGGGTTCTAATAAAACATATGACACTTTTTAATAGTATATAATTTATATATTCAAAAAAATTGTCGAAGTTCACAGGGTTCGGTAACTCCTTTTCTACATGCCCAGGTCTGATCGAAGTTAATTTGGGCAAGTGTTATAATATTATCTACGAATTCGAGCTCAGCAACTTTTACTTGAATTTTATATTGTATTAAGAAATTCATTATATATACATACAGATTTATTATGTATCCATTAATTAAAATAAGCTATGATAAGTACTATGTATCAATTAATGAATCAATTACAAGCATATTATTATAGAGTGGTCTGACTATATATCTATATCTATATTTAATATGAGGGCCCTTTAAGTATTTTATGCGCCTCCAAAAATCATAAAATTTGGATAGAGAAACTCTTTTGTAGAAGAGGTTAAGTGCCTATACTCGCTTGGTGATACAAGTCCGAATCTTACAACTTGTATATTTTTATTTTATTTTTAAAGTGGTGCTCCCTAACATTCATTTGTCACTTTAATCAAAACTTCTTTTCTATTTTTAAATAATTTCTAAGTGCGAAGTAAATTTATTTATTTATCTATTATATAGAAAAGAGAAAAGGAGGTTGACCAAGGGCATAATAGTTATTTTAAATATATTAGTGCATTGTTTGTTTGTATACTAGGGCTAGGCTCAGAAGTTTTGTTATGGGTTCTTAATAACCGAAAAAACCAAAACTAACGTGTCCGTAAGTGTCACGACCCGGATTTTCCCCCAATATCGGGATCGTGATGGCGCCTACTCGTAGTAGCTAGGCAAGCCACTGTATTCATACTATCCTGTTTTTAATAATATTTCATAATTAATTTATCAACAAACCTTAACTTTAATTAAATGAGTGCGGAAGACTTTATCGAAATAGAAATAACCAGTTTCAAGGTAAAATCATATTGAAATCCTCTACCCAAGACGTGGAGTCACCAACTCACGAACTAATACTGAATACTACACATAAAAGTCTGAAAGAAGTATAACATAATCTGTTTGTCTCGGAACAAAGAGACTACAGCTAATAACATAAGTAAAAGGAGAGACGCTCGGCCTGCGGACGCCTGCAAGCTACCTCGGTCTCAAAGTGTTCAACTCCCACGCAAAAGATTTACCGCTGCTGCTCCTGATCGTAACCTGGACCTGTGCAAAAACGCACAGAAGTGTAGTATTAGCACAACCGACCCCATGTGCTGGTAAGTGCCTGGCCTATCCCGGCGAAGTAGTGACAAGCCTAGGACCAGACACCCATATAAACCTGTGCAGTTCAATATATATGTATACCAAAAAATCACGAGAAATAACCAAGTAATAACACAATAAGGAATATCTCAAAAGAACTCAACAATTAACAACAGTTAATAAGTCCACAAGGAAAACAAAGTATAATGGAAAAATAATTAATATCAAGTCAAGGAATAGCAAGTAGTTGCATGGCATCACCCTTCGTGCTTTTACTCTCATCCTCACCAAATAAGCAAATAAAATGCACGGCATCACCCTTCGTGCTTTTACTCTCATCCTCACCAAATAAGCAAATAAAGTACACGGCATCACCCTTCATGCTTTTACTCTCATCCTCACATCCATGGTACGACATGATCCTTCGTACATGGTTCAATAACAAGGCACGGCATGATCCTTCGTGCATAATCAATAAAACATGGCACGGCATTAACCTTCGTGCATAATCAATAAAACATGGCACGGCATTAACCTTCGTGCATAATCAATAACAAGGCACGACATTAACCTTTGTGCATAAATAATAAATCAAGGCACGGCATCACCCTTCGTGCATTATCACTCTTCCTCACCCAAATAATAATCACAGTTAAGAGCAAAGAATGAAACAGTAAATCATAAACCGTCCCAACAAGGGCAATCAACAATCATCTTCACAACAAGTCTCAACAAGGGAGAACAATAACACTTCTACAACCCGGCAAGAGTTCAATAATTTATATTCAAATATGCCCCACAACAAGTATTAACAACGACTCACGGTCATTCTAGACGCCAGTGTATGGATGCTCGTCACCACAGCCCATACACTGCACTCGATCACATAACACATAACACATAATCCTATTCCCTCAAGCTAGGATAGAACAAACACTTACCTCGAATGCTTATGAACAATTCAATCCATGACAATGCCCTTTCCTTTCAAAGTTGGCTCCAATCCAATCGTATCTATACACAATTGATTTGATATCATCAATACTACTCAACAAACTAATTCATAAGGCCAATTACAACTTTTACAACATTCTGCCCGGAATAGTGAATTTCTACCCCGGGCCCACATGGTCGAAACTCGGGGTTCGGACCAAAATCCGGTTACCCATCCCTCCACGAGTTCAAGTATATGATTTGTTTCAAAATCGGACCTCAATTCGAGGTCCAATTTCCCAATTCATGGAAAACCCTATATTCTACTAAAAACAAGAAATTCTACCATGAAAACCTTTGATTTCTATTGAAAAACATGTTTAACGTTGTTAGGAATTGAAAGAATTAAGTAAAAAGTGACTTACAATTGTTTTAAAGAAGAGGGAGTTCGTGAAAAATCGCCAATGGGTGTTTTTGGGTGTGAAATGTGAAAAATGAAGCTGGAAATCGTGATTTACAGGTCTCTGTGTTCGCATTTGCGAACATGGGTTCACAATTGCGAACCCCGACCAATTTCTGGAGTTTGAAAAATAAACTAAGGATGGAAAGTTCGCATTTGCGAATATTTGTTCACATTTGCGAAGCCAAGGCAAATGCTGGGGGTTTCGCATTTGCGAAACAATGTTCGCATTTGCGCACAAGCTAGGCTTCTGGGCTTTGTCGCATTTGTGACAAATGCTTCGCATTTGCGAATCCAGGCAACATACTGAAGGCCTCGCATTTGCGAGGTTAAGTTCGCAATTGCGAACTCTGGTCCAGGTCTGCCAGGATCGCATTTGCGACCCTTTGTTCGCATTTGCGAACTTGGCTTGTTTCTGGCAGACATCGCATTTGCGATAATGGGTTCGCATTTGCGAACCCAGCCTTGAACTGCCTTCTTCGCATTTGCAAGAAATTCTTCGCAAATGCGAAGCCAACAACTGGGTGAAAAACCAGCAGTGCATAAATTTAGAAATTGATCCTACGGCCTATCAAATCTTTACCCGAGCCCCCCGGGCTCCTAACCAAACATGTACACAACTTCAAAAACACATTACGAACTTGTTCGTGCGATCACATCGCCAATATCACATCGTTTTCATCAAATCAAGCCTCAAGTTCATGATTTTCATACTTTTGGTTTTCAAAACTTTTAAACTTGGAACTCAAAGGTCCAAAACATATCAAACGACATCCGAATGTCACCAAACTTTGCATAAAGCACATATATAATATTTAAGACTTGTACCGGGCGTCGGAACCAAAATACGAGCCCGATACCAAGGTCAATTAATTCATTTTCCTTTAACAATTACATCAAAAACAATTTCACAGAAAAATTCATATCTTGGGCTCTAGGCCTCAGAATTCGACTCGGGACGCATGTCCAAGTCCCATATTTTCCTACGGACCTTTCGGGACCATCCAATCTCGGGTCCGGGTCCGTTTACCAAAAATGTTGACCGAAGTCAACCATATCAATATTAATATCATTTTTATCCAAATTTCTCATAGAATACATATTTTCTATCACAAAAACTTTCCGGCCACATGCCCGGATCGTGCACGTAAATCGAGGCAACATAGAATGAGGTTTTCAAGGCCTCGGAAGCTCGAAATGATTAATAAAATAAGTGATGACCCTTTGGGTCGTCACAATCTCCACCTCTAAAACAACCGTTCATCCTCGAACGGACAAAAGAAAGAAGTACCTGAGTCAGGAAACAAATGTGGGTAGCGATTCCGCATATCAGACTCGGACTCCCAGGTCGATGCCTCAGGAGGCTGACCTCTCCACTGAACACGCACAGAAGGATAACTCTTCGACCTCAACTGTCGAACCTGCCGGTCTAGAATGGCCACCGGCTCCTCCTCGTAAGATAGATCATTGTCCAATTGGACAGTACTGAAGTCTAACACATGTGTGAGATCACCGTGGTATCTCCGAAGCATAGATACATGAAAAACTGGATGCACGGCTGATAAGCTAGGCGGCAAAGCTAGTTTGTACGCCACCCCTCCCACTCTGTCTAGAATTTCAAATGGGCTAATATACCTAGGGCTGAGCTTGCCTTTTTTCCCGAACCTCATCACGCCCTTCATAGGCGACACCCGGAGCAATACTCGTTCACCAACCATGAAATCTACATCTTGAACCTTACGATCCGCATAAGTCTTCTGCCTGGACTGAGCTGAACGCAATCTCTCTTGAATAGTCTTGACCTTATTCAAGGCCTCTTGAACTAAGTCTGTACCCAACAACCGAGTCTCTCCCGGTTCAAACCATCCGACCGGTGATCGACATCGCCTACCATACAACACCTCATACGGGGCCATCTGGATGCTAGACTGGTAGCTGTTACTGTATGCGAACTCTGCCAATGGCAAAAACTGGTCCCACGAGCCTCCAAAATCAATGACACAGGCTCGAAGCATGTCTTATAGAATCCTGTATAGTCCTCTCAGACTGGCCATCCGTCTGAGGATGAAATGCTGTACTCAACTGAACCTGGGTGCCTAACTCCTGCTGGACCGCTCTCCAGAACTGCGAGATGAACTGCGTACCCCGATCAGCGATAATAGTTACTGGCACCCCATGAAGACGAACAATCTCCCTAATGTAAATCTCCGTTAACCTCTCCGACGAGTAGTAGACAGATACTGGAATAAAGTGTGCTGACTTGGTCAGCCTATCAACAATGACCCAAATAGCATCAAATTTCCTCCGAGTCAAAGGAAGTCCGGTAACGAAATCCATAGTGATCCGCTCCCATTTCCACTCGGGAATTTCAATCCTCTGGAATACACCACCAGGTCTCTGGTGCTCATATTTCACCTGCTGACAATTTAGACATCGAGCGACATACGCAACGATATCTTTCTTCATTATACGCCACCAATAGTGTTGCCGTAAGTCCTGGTACATCTTCGCGGCGCCCGAGTGAATGGAATACCGCGAACTGTGGGCCTCCGCTAAGATCAACTCTCGAATCCCTTCCACATTGGGCACACAAACTCGACCCTGCAATTTCAATACCCCATCATCATCTAGATTTACCTGTGTGGTACCTCCCCGCTGTACTGTATCTCTCAAATCACGCAAATGAGGATCATCAAATTATCTCTCACGGATACGCTCTAATAAAGAAGAACGAGCGACCATGCAGGCTAATACCCTGCTAGGCTCAGAAATGTCTAATCTCACGAACCGATTGGCTAAGGCCTGGACATCTAGTGCTAATGGTCTCTGACTGGCCGGAATGAATGCAAGACTACCCATGCTGGCAGACTTTCTACTCAATGCATCGGCCACCACATTGGCCTTACCTGGGTGATATAAGATAGTAACATCATAGTCTTTTAGCAATTCTAACCATCTCCGCTGTCGTAGATTCAACTCCTTTTGCTTGAACAAGTATTGTAGACTTTTGTGATCAGTGTATACCTCACACGTCACACCATATAGATAATGCCTCAGATCTTCAAGGCATGAACCACTGCTGCTAACTCAAGA
Organism: Nicotiana noctiflora; assembly: GCA_032618575.1. Taxonomy (NCBI): domain Eukaryota; kingdom Viridiplantae; phylum Streptophyta; class Magnoliopsida; order Solanales; family Solanaceae; genus Nicotiana; species Nicotiana noctiflora. The sequence continues at coordinate 842,091 of JASVEL010000845.1, read as the reverse complement.
TCATGAACTGGATAATTCTTCTCATGTATTTTTAACTGCCTCGAAGCATAAGCGATAACCTTACCATCCTGCATCAATACCGCTCCAAGCCCTGTACGAGATGTGTCACAATAAACTGTATAAGGCCCTGCACCCGTAGGTAGTATCAACACTGGTTCCGTAGTCAAGGCTGTCTTGAGCTTCTGGAAGCTCGCCTCACACTCATCTGACCACTAGACCTGGGCGCCCTTCTAGGTCAACCTGGTCATCGGGGCTGCAATAGAAGAAAACCCCTCTAGAAATTGATGGTAGTAACCTGCTAACCCCAATAAACTCCGGATCTCAGTCACTGAAGCTGGTCGAGGCAAATTCTGGACTGCCTCAATCTTCTTTGGGTCCACCCGAATACCTTCCACTGATACAATGTGGCCCATAAATGCCACCGAACTCAACTAGAACTCACGTTTCCAAAATTTGGCATATAGCTGATTATCCTTCAGAGTCTGAAGAACCACTCTGAGGTGCTGCTCGTGCTCTTCCTGGCTGCGGGAGTATACCAGGATGTCATCTATAAAGACTATCACGAACGGATCTAAGTAAGGCCTGAATACCCGATTCATCAACTCCATGAATGCTGCTGGGGCATTGGTCAACCCGAAGGACATGACCAAGAACTCATAATGCCCATATCTAGTGCGAAAGGCTGTCTTAGGAATGTCAGCCGCCCTGATCTTCAGCTGATGGTAGCCTGACCTCAAGTCTATCTTCGAGAATACCCTTGCTCCCTGGAGCTGGTCAAATAAATCATCAATTCTCGGCAGTGGATACTTATTCTTTATTGTCACTTTGTTTAATTGCCGGTAATCAATACACATCCGCATCGAGCCATCTTTCTTCTTTACAAATAATACAGGTGCTCCCAGGGGGAAACACTGGGCCTGATAAAGCCTTTCTCAAGAAGGTCTTGTAACTGATCTTTCAACTCTTTTAATTCCGGTGGGGCCATACGATAGGGTGAAATAGAGATGGGCTGAGTGCCCGGTGCCAGATCAATACAGAAATCAATATCCCTGTCGGGTGGCATGCCCGGCAGGTCTGAAGGAAAAACCTCAGGAAACTCCCGTGCAATAGGGACCGACTCAATGGAAGGAACCTCTGCGCTGGAATCACGAACATAAGCCAGATAAGCTAGACACCCCTTCTCGACCATACGTCGAGCCTTAACATAGGAAATAACAGTGCGAACGGAGTGTCTTGAGGTACCTTTCCACTCTAGTCGGGGTGATTCTGGAAAGGCCAAGGTCACAGCCTTAGCATGACAATCTAGAATAGCATGGTATGGGGACAACCAGTCCATCCCAAATATGACATCAAAATCCACCATATCCAAAAGCAACAGATCAACACGGGTCTCAAGACCCCCAAATATAACTACGCACGAACGATGCACCCGGTCGACTACAATGGAGTCACCCACCGGTGTAGACACATAAACTGGAATATCCAGAGCATAGCTGGGCACGGCCAAATACGGTGCAAAATAGGAAGACACATATGAATATGTAGATCCAGGGTCAAATAATACCGAAGCACCTCTGCCACACACAAGAATGGTACCTGTAATCACGGCATCTGATGCCTCTGCCTCTGGCCTGACTGGTAAAGCATAGAATCGGGGATCTGCACCTCCCCTCTGAGCTGCGTCTCTAGGACGACCATCAACTGGCTGACCTCTACCTCTGGCTGGACGGTTTCCACCTCTACGGTCTCGACCTCCACCTCTATAATCTCTACTCCCGCCTCTGGCTGGCTGGGTAGGCTGAGGGTCATCTGGGGCCTGAATCATAGGACGAGAACCCTGCTGCTGAGAGTTGCCCGTTGCTCGAGGGCAGTTCCTGATAAAATGACCCGGGTCACCACAACCGTAGCAACTTTTAGACTGATAGGGCTGCTGGCCCTGACGACCTGAATGGCCTCCATGAACACTCTGAAGAGGCTGAGCATTAATAGGAGGCTGATATGAATAATGCCCACGAAACCCACGATCACCTGGTCCACCCTGCGAAGCCTGAAGGGCGGAATGGAAAGGCCTGGAAGACTGACCTCTGTCAAAAGATTCTCTGCCACCAGAAGAAGAACCACTAAACATGTCTGAATGACGAGGCCTCTTGTCTGAAGAATAACCACCTCCCCGAGCAAGATCCATCTCAACTCTACGTGCTGCATTAGCTGCCTTTTGAAATGATATGTCACTCCCCACGCCCATAGCCATCTGGAGTCTAATTGGCTAATTAATCCCATCTATAAACCTGCGGACCCTCTCCCGCTCTGTGGGAAGTATCACCACCGCATGACGAGCCAAATCAACAAATCTCGTCTCATACTGAGTGACCGTCATAGTGCCCTGATGGAGGCGCTCAAACTGCCTCCGAAGTACATCCCGCTGAGTAGCAGGGAGAAACTTCTCCATAAATAGTTCCGCAAACTGATCCCATGATAAAGCTGGGGACCCTGCTGGTCGAGTCAAGCAATAATCTCTCCACCAAGTCTTGGCGGATCCTGCAAGCCTGAATGTACAGAAGTCAACTCCATTTGACTCCACGATCCCCATAGTCTTGAGAATCTCATGGCAACTGAATAAGAAATCCTGAGGATCCTCTGATGTGGCACCGCTGAATGTAGTGGTAAACAGCTTGGAGAACCGATCATGTCTCCATAAAGAATCATAAGTCATGGCCGCTCCATCTCCGGCATGAGCCGTGGTACCTGACTGAGTGGCCACAGCTGGCTGAACCACTAGCGCCTGAGGCTGAGGAGCTACTGGCTCCGGAGTACGAGCAATAGGAGTCTGGGCCCCTCTTCCAGCCTGAGAAGCGGCTGGTGCAACTGATAATAAGCTCGCTCGGGCAACACTGTCCATAAATCCCGCTATCCCTGACCAAAGCCTCCCGAAGATCCGGGGTAAATAAAGCCTCTCCTGGGACCTGAGCTGGGCCCACTGGAGCTGCTGGGACTGGAACCTCCTCGTCAATCTCAATATGAGGTTCCACCTCTGGGGTAGTTGCCGGGGGCTGAGCTCTACCCCTACCACGGCCTCTGATACGGCCTCGGCCCCTGCCCCTCACGGGAGCTATCTAGGGCTCGGGCTGCTGGTCAGCGGACGAAGATGCGCGTGTCCTCACCATCTGCGAAAGGACAGAATAGAAGTTCAATCAGTATTTGAGGAACAAGTCGCACGACAAGAAAGAACAAATGAGAGACTCTTTCCTAACTCAATAGACTTTGGAGGACAAGTACGGACGTCTCCGTACCTACCTCTCAAACTCTACTAAGCTTGTTCGTGAGTGGTGAGACCTATGTAACCTAGGGATCTAATACCAACTTGTCACGACCCGGATTTTTCCCCAATATCGGGATCGTGATGGTGCCTACTCGTAGTAGCTAGGCAAGCCACTGTATTCATACTATCCTGTTTTTAATAATATTTCATAATTAATTTATCAATAAACCTTAACTTTAATTAAATGAGTGCGGAATACTTTATCGAAATAGAAATAACCAGTTTCAAGGTAAAATCATACTGAAATCCTCTACCCAAGACGTGGAGTCACCAACTCACGAACTACTACTGAATACTACATATAAAAGTCTGAAAGAAATATAACATAATCTGTTTGTCTCGGAACAAAGAGACTACAGCTAATAACATAAGTAAAGGGAGAGACGCCGGGCTTGCGGACGCCTGCAAGCTACCTCGGTCTCAAAGTGTTCAACTCCCACGCAAAAGATTTACTGCTGCTGCTCCTGATCGTAACCTGGACCTGTGCAAAAATGCACAGAAGTGTAGTATCAGCACAACCGACCCCATGTGCTGGTAAGTGCATGGCCTATCCCGGCGAAGTAGTGACAAGCCTAGGACCAGACACCCACATAAACCTGTGCAGTTCAATATATATATATATATACCACAAAATCACGAGAAATAACCAAGTAATAACACAATAAGGAATATCTCAAAAGAACTCAACAATTAACAACAATTAATAAGTCCACAAGGAAAACAAAGTATAATGGAAAAATAATTAATATCAAGTCAAGGAATAGCAAGTAGTTGCACGGCATCACCCTTCGTTCTTTAACTCTCATCCTCACCAAATAAGCAAATAAAATGCACGGCATCACCCTTCGTGCTTTTACTCTCATCCTCACTAAATAAGCAAATAAAGTACACGGCATCACCCTTCGTGCTTTTACTCTCATCCTCACATCCATGGTATGGCATGATCCTTCGTACATGGTTCAATAACAAGGCACGACATGATCCTTCGTGCATAATCAATAAGACATGGCGTGGCATTAACCTTCGTGCATAATCAATAAAACATGGCACGACATTAACCTTCGTGCATAATCAATAACAAGGCACGGCATTAACCTTCGTGCATAAATAATAAATCAAGGCACGGCATCACCCTTCGTGCATTATCACTCTTCCTCACCCAAATAACAATCACAGTTATGGGCAAAGAATGAAACAGTAAATCATAAACCGTCCCAACAAGGGCAATCAACAATCATCTTCACAATAAGTCTCAACAAGGGAGAACAATAACACTTCTACAACCCGGCAAGGGTTCAACAATTTATATTCAAATATGTCCCACAACAAGTATTAACAACGACTCACGGTCATGCTTGACGCCAGAGTATGGATGCTCGTCACCACAGCCCATACACCGCACTCGATCACATAACACATAACACATAATCCTATTCCCTCAAGCTAGGATAGAACAAACACTTACCTCGAATGCTTATGAACAATTCAATCCATGACAATGCCCTTTCCTTTCAAATTTGGCTCCAATCCAATCGTATCTATACACAATTGATTTAATATCATCAATACTACTCAACAAACTAATTCATAAGGCCAATTACAATTTTTACAACATTTTGCCCGGAATAGTGAATTTCGACCCCGGGCCCACATGGTCGGAACTCGGGGTTCGGACCAAAATCCGGTTACCCATCCCCCCACCAGTTCAAGTATATGATTTGTTTCAAAATCGGACCTCAAATCGAGGTCCAATTTCCCAATTCATGGAAAACCCTATATTCTACTAAAAACAAGAAATTCTACCATGAAAACCTTTGATTTCTATTGAAAAACCTGTTTAATGTTGTTAGGAATTGAAAGAATTAAGTAAAAAGTGACTTACAATTGTTTTGAAGAAGAGGGAGTTCGTGAAAAATCGCCAATGGGTGTTTTTGGGTTGTGAAATGTGAAAAATGAAGCTGGAAATCGTGATTTACAGGTCTCTGTGTTCGCATTTGCGAACATGGGTTCACAATTGCGAACCCCGACCAGTTTCGGGAGTTTGAAAAATAAGCTAAGGATGGAAAGTTCGCATTTGCGAAGCCAAGGCAAATGCCGGGGGTTTCACATTTGCGAAACAATGTTCGCATTTGCGAACAAGCTAGGCTTCTGAGCTTTGTCGCATTTGCGAAGCCAGGCAACATACTGAAGGCCTCGCATTTGCGAGGTTAAGTTCGCAATTGCGAACTCTGGCCCAGGTCTGCGAGGATCGCATTTGCGACCCTTTGTTCGCATTTGCGAACTTGGCTTGTTTCTGGCAGACATCGCATTTGCGATAATGGGTTCGCATTTGCGAACCCAGCCTTGAACTGCCTTCTTCGCATTTGCGAGAAATTCTTCGCAAATGCGAAGCCAACAACTGGGTGAAAAACCAGCAGTGCATAAATTCAGAAATTGATCCTACGGCCTATCAAATCTTTACCCGAGCCCCCGGGCTCCCAACCAAACATGTACACAACTTCAAAAACACATTACGAACTTGTTCGTGCGATCACATCGCCAATATCACATCGTTTTCATCAAATCAAGCCTCAAGTTCATGATTTTCATACTTTTGGTTTTCAAAACTTTCAAACTTGGAACTCAAGGTCCAAAACATACCAAACGACATCCGAATGTCACCAAAATTTGCAGAATGCACATATATAATATTTAAGACTTGTACCGGGCGTCGGAACCAAAATACGAGCTCGATACCAAGGTCAATTAATTCATTTTCCTTTAACAATTACATCAAAAACAATTTCACAGAAAAATTCATAACTTGGGCTCTAGGCCTCAGAATTCGACTCCGGACGCATGTCCAAGTCCCATATTTTCCTACGGACCTTTCGGGACCATTGTGACGACTCAAAGGGTCATCACTTATTTAATTAATCATTTCGAGCTTCTAAGGCCTTGAAAACCTCATTCTATGTTGCCTCGATTTACGTGCACAATCCGAGCATGTAGCCGGAAAGATTTTTTGTGATAGAAAATATGAATTCTATGAGAAATTTGGATTAAAATGATATTAATATTGATATGGTTGACTTCGGTCAACATTTTTGGTAAACGGATTCGGACCCGAGATTGGATGGTCCCGAGAGGTCCGTAGGAAAATATGGGACTTGGACATGCGTCCGGAGTCGAATTCCGAGGCCTAGAGCCCAAGTTATGAATTTTTCTATGAAATTGTTTTTGATGTAATTGTTAAAGGAAATGAATTAATTGACCTTGGTATCGGGCTCGTATTTTGGTTCCGACGCCCGGTACAAGTCTTAAATATTATATATGTGATTTCTGTAAAGTTTGGTGACATTCGGATGTCGTTTGAGATGTTTTGGACCTCGAGTTCCAAGTTTGAAAGTTTTGAAAACCAAAAGTATGAAAATCATGAATTTGAGGCTTGATTTGATGAAAACGATGTGATATTGGCGATGTGATCGCACGAACAAGTTCATAATGTGTTTTTGAGGTTGTGTACATGTTTGGTTTGGAGCCCGGGGGCTCGGGTAAAGATTTGATAGGCCGTTGGATTAAATTCTGAATTTTTGCACTGCTGGTTTTTCACCCAGCTGTTGGCTTCGCAATTGTGAAGCATTTCTCGCAATTGCGAAGGGGATTGATCAAGGCAGGGATCGCAAATGCGAACCCTGATCGCAAATGCGAAACCCCTCATGCCCATCCTTGTTCGCAAATGCGAACAATTGTTCGCAAATGCGAACGTCCCCAGGGCCTGCCTATGTTCGCAAATGCGAACAACAGCTCGCAAATGCGAACATTCCCTATACTGCCTGTGTTCGCAAATGCGAACCATTGTTCGCAAATGCGAACACTGCCCTATACTGCCTGTGTTCGCAAATGCGAACATTAGTTCGCAAATACGAACATATGTTCGCAAATGCGAAGCCCCCAGATTTGCCTTGGCTTCGCAAATGCGAACTTCCCAACTTTAGCTTATTTTTCAAACTCCAGAAAATGGTCGGGGTTCGCAATTGCGAACCCATGTTCGCAAATGCGAACACAAAGACCTGTAAAACACGATTTTCAGCTCATTTCTTCACTTTTTACAAAACAAAAACACCCATTTGCGATTCTTCACGGATTCCTTCTTCATCAAAACAATTGTAAGTCACTTTTTACTTAATTCTTTCAAATCCTAACATCATTAAACATGTTTTTCAATAGAAATCAAAGGTTTTCATGGTAGAATTTCTTGTTTTTGTTAGAATATAGGGTTTTTCATGAATTGGGAAATTGGACCTCGAATTGAGGTCCGATTTTGAAACAAATCATATACATGAACTCGTGGGGGGATGGGTAACCGGATTTTGGTCCTAACCCCGAGTTCCGACCATGTGGGCCCGGGGTTGAAATTCACTATTCCGGGCGAATGTTGTGAAAGTTGTATTTGGTCTTAAGAATTAGTTTGTTGAGTAGTATTGATGATCTTAAATCAATTGTGTATAGATACGATTGGATTGGAGCCAAAGTTGAAAGAAAAAGACATTTCCACGGATTGAATTGTTCATAAACATTCGAGGTAAGTGTTTGTTCTATCCTAGCTTGAGGGAATAGGATTATGTGTTATGTGTTATGTGATCGAGTGCGGTGTATGGGTCGTGGTGACGAGCATCCATACACTGGCGTCTAGTATGACCGTGAGTCGTTGAAAAATGATTATTTTGAGATATATTACAGATGAATTGTTATTGTTCTCCCTGGTCGGGACTTGTTGTGAAAATGATTATTGATTGCCATTGTTGGGACAGTTTATGAATTACTGCTTCTTTCTTTACCCTTAACTGTGATTGTTATTTGGGTGAGGAAGAGTGATAATGCACGAAGGGTGATGCCGTGCCATGTTTATTTATTTATGCACGAAGGTTAATGCCGTGCCATGTTTTATTAATTATGCACGAAGGATCATGCCGTGCCCTCGTTATTGAACCATGTACGAAGGATCATGCCGTACTATGGATGTGAGGATGAGAGTAAAAGCACGAAGGGTGATGCCGTGTACTTTATTTGCTTATTTGGTGAGGATGAGAGTAAAAGCACGAAGGGTGATGCCGTGCAACCGCTTGCTATTCCTTGACTTTGATATTACTTGTGTTTCCATTATACTTTGTTTTTCCTTGTGAATTTATTAACCGTTGTTAATTGTTGAATTCTTTGAGATATTCCTTATTGTGTTATTACCTGGTTATTTCTTGTTATTCTGTGGTATACATATATATTGAATTGCACAGGTTTATGTCAGTGTCTGGTCCTAGGCTTGTCACTACTTCGCCGGGATAGGCCAGGCACTTACCAGCACATGGGGTCGGTTGTGCTGATACTACACTTCTGTGCATTTTTGCACAGGTCCAGGTTACGATCAAGAGTAGCAGCAGTAAATCGATTGTGTGGGAGTTGATCACATTTGAGACCGAGGTAGCTTGCAAACGTCCGTAGGCCCGGCGTCTCTCTCTTTATTTATGTTACTAGCTGTAGTCTCTTTGTTCCGAGACAAACAGAATTATGTTATATTTCTTTCAAACTCTTATGTGTAGTATTTAGTAGTAGTTCGTGAGTTGGTGACTCCACATCTTGGGTAGAGGATTTCAGTATGATTTTCATCTTGTAATTAGTTATTTCTATTTTGATAAAGTATTCCACATTTATTTAATTAAAAATTGTGTTAAAAACAGGATAGTATGAATACAGTGGCTTGCCTAGCTACCACGAGTAGGCGCCATCACGATCCCGATGTTGGGGGAAAATCCGGGTCGTGAAAAGTTGGTATCAGAGCCCTAGGTTACATAGGTCTTACCACTCACGAACAAGCTTAGTAGAGTTTGAGAGGTAGGTACGGAGACGTCTGTACTTGTCCTCCAGAGTCTATTGAGTTAGGAAAGAGTCTCTCATTTGTTCTTTCTTGTCGTGCGACTTGTTCCTCAATTACCGATTGAATTTCTATTCCGTCCTTTCGCGGATGGCGAGGACACGCACTTCTTCGTCCGCCGACCAGCAGCCCGAGCCCCGTGCAGCTCCCGCGAGGGGCAAGGGCCAAGGCCGTATCGGAGGCCGTGGTAGGGGCAGTGCTCACCCCATGCAGCTACCCCAGAGGTGGAGCCTCATATTGAGATTGACGAGGAAGTTCCGGTTCCAGCAGCTCCAGTGGGCCCAGCTCAAGTCCCAGGAGAGGCTTTATTTACCCCGGATCTCCGGGATGCTTTGGTCGAATAGCGGGGTTTATGGACAGCATTGCCGGAGCGGGTTTATTATCGACTGCACCAGCCGCTTCTCAGGCTGGAGGAGGGCCCGTACTCCTATCGCTCGTACTCCGAGCCGCAGCTCCTCAGCCTCGAGCGCCGATGGTTCAGCCACCGTGGCCACTCGATCGAGTACCACGACTCATGCAGGTGATAGAGCGGCCATGACTTCCGATTCGTTATGGAGGCTTGATCGGTTCTCCAAGCTATTTACCACTACATTCAGCGGAGCCGCATCAGAGGATCCTCGGGACTTCTTATTCAGCTGCCATGAGATTCTCAAGACTATGGGGATCGTGGAGTCAAATGGAGTTGACTTCTGTACATTCAGGACTTGCAGGATCCGCCAAGACTTGGTGGAGAGATTATTGCTTGACTCGACCAGCGGGGTCCCCAGCTTTATCATGGGACCAGTTTGCGGAACTATTTATGGAGAAGTTTCTCCCTGCTACTCAGAGGGATGTACTTCGGAGGCAGCTTGAGCGCCTCCATCAGGGCACTATGACAGTTACACAGTATGAGATGAGATTTATCGACTTTGGCTCGTCATGCAGTGGTGATACTTCCCACAGAGCGGGAGAGGGTCCGCATATTTATAGATGGGCTTAATCAGCCAATTAGACTCCAGATGGCTATGGGCGTGGGTAGTGACATATCATTTCAGGAGGCAGCAAATGCAGCACGCAGAGTTGAGATGGCTCTTGCTAGGGGAGGAGGTTATTCTTCAGATAAGAGGCCTCGTCATTCAGGCAGGTTTGGTGGTTCTTCCTCTGGTGGCAGAGAATCCTTTGATAGAGGCCAGTCCTCCAGGCCTTTTCATTCCGCCCTTCAGGCTTCACAGGGTGGACCAAGTGATCGCGGTTTTCGTGGGCATTATTCAGACCAGCCTCCTATTAATGCTCAGCCTCTTCAGAGTGTTCGTGGATGCCATTCAGGGCCGTCAGGGCCAGCAGCCCCATCAGCCCAAGAGTTGCTACGGTTGTGGTGACCCAGGGCATTTTGTCAGGTTCTACCCTCGAGCAATGGACAACACTCATCAGTGGGGCCCTCGTCCCATGATTCAGGCCCCAGCTGACCCTCAGACTGCCCAGCCGGCCAGAGGCGGGGGTAGAGATTATAGAGCTGGAGGTCGAGACCGTAGAGGTGGAGACCGTCCAGCCAGAGGTAGAGGTCAGCCAGTTGATGGCCGTCCTAGAGACGTAGCTCAGAGGGGAGGTGCAGATCCCCGATTCTATGCTTTACCAGCCAGGCCAGAGGCAGAGGCATCAGATGCCGTGATTACAGGTACCATTCTTGTGTGTGGCGGAGGTGCTTCAATATTATTTGACCCCGGATCTACATATTCCTATGTGTCTTCCTACTTCGCACCGTATTTGGCCGTGCCCAGCTATGCTCTGGATATTCCAGTTTATGTGGCTACACCAGTGGGTGACTCCATTGTAGTCGACCGAGTGCATCATTCGTGCGTAGTTATATTTGGGGGTCTTCAGACCCGTGTTGATCTGTTGCTTTTGGATATGGTAGATTTTGATGTCATATTGGGGATGGACTGGTTGTCCCCATACCATGCTATTCTTGATTGCCATGCTAAGACGGTGACCTTAGCCTTGCCAGAATCACCCCGACTAGAGTGGAAAGGTACCTCAAGCCACTCCGTTTGCACTATTATTTCCTATGTTAAGGATCGACGTATGGTCGAGAAGGGGTGTCTAGCTTATCTGGCTTATGTTCGTGATTCCAGCGCAGAAGTTCCTTCCATTGAGTCAGTCCCTATTGCACGGGAGTTTCCTGAGGTTTTTCCTTCAGACCTGCCGGGCATGCCACCCGACAGGGATATTGATTTCTGTATTGATCTGGCACCGGGCACTCAGCCCATCCCTATTCCACCCTATCGTATGGCCCCGCCGGAGCTAAAAGAGTTGAAAGACCAGTTGTAGGACCTTCTTGAGAAGGGCTTTATCAGGCCCAGTGTTTCCCCCTGGGGAGCACCTGTATTATTTGTAAAGAAGAAGGATGGCTCGATGCGGATGTGTATTGATTACCGACAGTTAAACAAGGTGACTATCAAAAATAAATATCCACTTCCGCGAATTGATGATTTATTTGACCAGCTTCAGGGTGCCAGGGTATTCTCAAAGATAGACTTGAGGTCAGGCTACCATCAGCTGAAGATCAGGGCGGCTGACATTCCTAAGACAGCCTTTTCGCTCTAGATATGGGCATTATGAGTTCTTGGTCATGTCCTTCGGGTTGACCAATGCCCCAGCAGCATTCATGGAGTTGATGAATCGGGTATTCAGGCCTTACTAAGATCCGTTCGTGATAGTCTTTATAGATGACATCCTGGTGTACTCCCGCATCCAGGAAGAGCACGAGCATCACCTCAGAGTGGTTCTTCAGACTCTGAAAGATAACCAGCTATATGCCAAATTTTCTAAATGTGAGTTCTGGCTGAGTTCGGTAGCATTTCCGGGTCACATTGTATCGGTGGAAGGTATTCAGGTAGACCCAAAGAAGATTGAGGCAGTCCAGAATTGGCCTCGACCAGCTTCGGTGACCGAGATCCGGAGTTTCTTGGGATTAGCAGGTTACTACCGTTGATTTGTAGAGGGGTTTTTTTCTATTGCAGCCCCGATGACCAGGTTGACCCAGAAGAGTGTCCAGTTCCAGTGGTCAGAGGAGTGTGAGGCGAGCTTTCAGAAGCTCAAGACAGCCTTGACCACCGCACCAGTGTTGATACTACCTACGGGTGCAGGGCCTTATATAGTTTATTGTGACGCATCTCGTACAGGGCTTGGAGCGGTATTGATGCAGGATGGTAAGGTTATCGCTTATGCTTTAAGGCAACTAAAAATACATGAGAAGAATTATCCAGTTCATGATCTTGAATTAGCACCAGTGGTTCATGCCTTAAAGATCTGGAGGCATTATCTATATGGTGTGACATGCGAGGTGTACACTGATCACAAAAGCCTACAGTACTTGTTCAAGCAGAAGGAGTTGAATCTACGACAGCGGAGATGGTTAGAATTGCTAAAAGACTATGATGTTACTATCTTATATCACCCAGGTAAGGCCAATGTGGTGGCCGATGCTTTGAGTAGAAAGTATGCCAGCATGGGTAGTCTTGCATACATTCCGGTCAGTCAGAGACCATTAGCTCTAGATGTCCAGGCCTTAGCCAACCGGTTCGTGAGATTAGACATTTCTGAGCCTAGCAGGGTGTTAGCCTACACGGTCGCTCGTTCTTCTTTATTAGAGCGTATCCGTGAGAGACAATTTGATGATCCGCATTTGCGTGAGTTGAGAGATACAGTACAACGGGGAGGTGCCACACAGGTAAATCTAGATGATGATGGGGTATTGAGATTGCAGGGTCGAGTTTGTGTGCCCAATGTCGAAGGGATTCAAGAGTTGATCTTAGCAGAGGCCCATAGTTCGCGGTATTCTATTCACCCGGGCGCCGCGAAGATGTACCAGGACTTACGGCAGCACTATTGGTGGCGTAGAATGAAGAAAGATATCGTGGCGTATGTCGCTCGGTGTCTAACGTGTCAGCAGGTGAAATATGAGCACCAGAGACCTGGTGGTGTATTCCACAGGATTGAAATTCCCGAGTGGAAATGGGAGCGGATCACTATGGACTTCGTTACTGGGACTTCCTTTGACTCGGAGGAAATTTGATGCTATTTGGGTCATTGTTGATGGGCTGACCAAGTCAGCACACTTTATTCCAATGTCTGTCTCCTACTCGTCGGAGAGGTTAGCGGAGGTTTACATTAGGGAGATTGTTCGTCTCCACGGGGTGCCGTATCTATTATCTCCGATCGGGGAACGCAGTTTACCTCGCAGCTTCTGGAGAGCGGTCCAGCAGGAGTTAGGCACCCGTGTTCGGCTGAGTACAGCATTTCATCCTCGGACGGATGGCCAGTCCGAGAGGACTATTCGGATTCTAGAGGACATGCTTCGAGCCTGTGTTATTAATTTTGGAGGCTCGTGGGACCGGTCTCTACATTAGCAAAGTTTGCCTACAACAACAGTTACCAGTCTAGCATCCGGATGGCTCCGTATGAGGCGTTGTATGGTAGGCGATGTTGATCACCGGTCGGATGGTTTGAACCGGGAAGGCTCGGTTGTTGGGTACAGACTTAGTTAAGGAGGCCTTGGATAAGGTCAAGACTATTCAGAGGAGAGATTGCGTTCAGCTCGGTCCAGGCAGAAGACTTATGCGGATCGTAAGGTTCGAGATGTAGATTTCATGGTTGGTGAACGAGTATTGCTCCGAGTGTCGCCTATGAAGGGCGTGACGAGGTTCGGGAAGAAGGGCAAGCTCAGCCCTAGGTATATTGGTCCATTTGAGATTCTAGACAGAGTGGGAGGGGTGGCTTACAGATTAGCTTTGCCGCCTAGCTTATCAGCCGTGCATCCAGCTTTTCACGTATCTATGCTTCGGAGATACCACGGCGATCCCACACATGTGTTAGACTTCAGTACTGTCCAATTGGACAATGATCTATCTTACGAGGAGGAGCCGGTGGCCATTCTAGACCGGCAGGTTCGACGGTTGAGGTCGAAGAGTTATCCTTCTGTGCGTGTTCAGTGGAGAGGTCAGCCTCCTGAGGCATCGACCTGGGAGTCCGAGTCTGATATGCGGAGCCGCTACCCACATTTGTTTCCTGACTCAGGTACTTCTTTCTTTTGTCCGTTCGAGGACGAACGGTTGTTTTAGAGGTGGAGATCGTGACGACCCAAAGGGTCATCACTTATTTCATTAATCATTTCGAGCTTCTGAGGCCTTGAAAACCTCATTCTATGTTGCCTCGATTTACGTGCACGATCCGAGCATGTAGCCGGAAAGATTTTTTGTGATAGAAAATATGAATTCTATGAGAAATTTGGATAAAAATGATATTAATATTGATATGGTTGACTTCGGTCAACATTTTTGGTAAACGGATCCGGACCCGAGATTGGATGGTCCCGAGAGGTCCGTAGGAAAATATGGGACTTGGACATGTGTCCGGAGTCGAATTCCGAGGCCTAGAGCCCAAGTTATGAATTTTTCTATGAAATTGTTTTTGATGTAATTGTTAAAGGAAATGAATTAATTGACCTTGGTATCGGGCTCGTATTTTGGTTCCGACGCCCGGTACAAGTCTTAAATATTATATATGTGATTTCTGTAAAGTTTGGTGACATTCGGATATCGTTTGAGATGTTTTGGACCTTGAGTTCCAAGTTTGAAAGTTTTGAAAACCAAAAGTATGAAAATCATGAATTTGAGGCTTGATTTGATGAAAACGATGTGATATTGGCGATGTGATCGCACGAACAAGTTCATAATATGTTTTTGAGGTTGTGTACATGTTTGGTTTGGAGCCCGGGGCTCGGGTAAAGATTTGATAGGCCGTTGGATTAAATTCTGAATTTTTGCACTGCTGGTTTTTCACCCAGCTGTTGGCTTCGCAATTGCGAAGTATTTCTCGCAATTGCGAAGGGGACAGTACAAGGCAGGGCTCGCAAATGCGAACCCCGATCGCAAATGCGAAACCCCTCATGCCCAGCCTTGTTCGCAAATGCGAACAATTGTTCGCAAATGCGAAAGTCCCCAGGGCCTGCCTATGTTCGCAAATGCGAACAAAAGTTCGCAAATGCGAACATTCCCTATAATGCCTGTGTTCGCAAATGCGAACCATTGTTCTATACAGCCTATGTTCGCAAATGCGAACACTCCCTTTGTCTGCCAGTGTTCGCAAATGCGAACTTCCCAGCCTTAGCTTATTTTTCAAACTCCAGAAAATGGTCGGGGTTCGCAATTGCGAACCCATGTTTGCAAATGCGAACACAGAGACCTGTAAAATACGATTTTCAGTTCATTTCTTCACTTTTTACAAAACAAAAACACCCATTTGCAATTCTTCACAGATTCCTTCTTCATCAAAAAAATTGTAAGTCACTTTTTACTTAATTCTTTCAATTCCTAACATCATTAAACATGTTTTTCAATAGACATCAAAGGTTTTCATGGTAGAATTTCTTGTTTTTGTTAGAATATAGGGTTTTTCATGAATTGAGAAATTGGACCTCGAATTGAGGTCCGATTTTGAAACAAATCATATACATGAACTCATGGGGGGATGGGTAACCGGATTTTGGTCCTAACCCCGAGTTCCGACCATGTGGGCCCGGGGTTGAAATTCACTATTCCGGGCAGAATGTTGTAAAAGTTGTATTTGGTCTTAAGAATTAGTTTGTTGAGTAGTATTGATGATATTAAATCAATTATGTATAGATACGATTGGATTGGAGCCAAAGTTGAAAGAAAAAGACATTTCCACGGATTGAATTGTTCATAAACATTCGAGGTAAGTGTTTGTTCTATCCTAGCTTGAGGGAATAGGATTATGTGTTATGTGTTATGTGATCGAGTGCGGTGTATGGGCTATGGTGACGAGCATCCATACACCGGCGTCTAGTATGACCGTGAGTCGTTGGAAAATGATTATTTTGAGATATATTACAGATGAATTGTTATTGTTCTCCCTTGTCGGGACTTGTCGTGAAGATGATTATTGATTGCCCTTGTTGGGACACTTTATGAATTACTGCTTCTTTCTTTGCCCTTAACTGTGATTGTTATTTGGGTGAGGAAGAGTGATAATGCACGAAGGGTGATGCCGTGCCATGTTTATTTATTTATGCACGAAGGTTAATGCCGTGCCATGTTTTATTAATTATGCACGAAGGATCATGCCGTGCCCTGTTATTGAACCATGTACGAAGGATCATGCCGTACTATGGATGTGAGGATGAGAGTAAAAGCACGGAGGGTGATGCCGTGTACTTTATTTGCTTATTTGGTGAGGATGAGAGTAAAAGCACGAAGGGTGATGCCGTGCAACCGCTTGCTATTCCTTGATTTGATATTACTTGTGTTTCCATTATACTTTGTTTTTCCTTGTGAATTTATTAACTGTTGTTAATTGTTGAATTCTTTGAGATATTCCTTATTGTGTTATTACCTGGTTATTTGTTGTCATTTTGTGGTATACATATATATTGAATTGCACAGGTTTATGTGGGTGTCTGGTCCTAGGCTTGTCACTACTTCGCCGGGATAGGCCAGGCACTTACCAGCACATGGGGTCGGTTGTGCTGATATTACACTTCTGTGCATTTTTGCACAGGTCCAGGTTTCGATCAGGAGCAGCAGCAGTAAATCGATTGCGTGGGAGTTGATCACATTTGAGACCGAGGTAGCTTGCGGACGTCCGCAGGCCCGACGTCTCTCTCTTTATTTATGTTACTAGCTACAGTCTCTTTGTTCCGAGACAAACAGAATTATGTTATATTTCCTTCAAACTTTTATGTGTAGTAATCCATAGTAGTTCGTGAGTTGGTGACTCCACATCTTGGGTAGAGGATTTCAGTATGATTTTCATCTTGTAATTAGTTATTTCTATTTCGATAAAGTATTCCGCATTTATTTAATTAAAAATTATGTTAAAAACGGGATAGTATGAATACAGTGGCTTGCCTAGCTACCACGAGTAGGCGCCATCACGATCCCATATTTTCCTACGGACTTTTCGGGACCACCCAATCTCGGGTCCGGTCCGTTTACCAAAAATGTTGACCGAAGTCAACCATATCAATATTAATATCATTTTTATCCAAATTTCTCATAGAATTCATATTTTCTATCACAAAAACTTTCCGGCCACATGCCCGGATCGTGTACGTAAATCGAGGCAACATAGAATGAGGTTTTCAAGGCCTCAGAAGCTCGAAATGATTAATAAAATAAGTGATGACTCTTTGGGTCGTCACAATAAGCTATTAAATTCTTTAGGTAGACCCCACTTTCCATTCAGCCTTTACTATCTTTATTAAATTCATTACTTGATTGTTATTATTATTATTTTCAACAAGTACTTTGAACTAAAATAATTATTTTTTTGATAATTTATAATTCAAATGTTCGCCCGATTAAAAATACTAAGGTCACATACATGTATATATGACAATTCTATTATTTTCTTAAGAAATATCATTTTATTTATTAATTATTTCAGTAAAGAAGATTTCATTAAAAAAATTAATGATACTATATGTAGATTGACATTCAGATGTTATTATATCATTATCAATTGATATCATTTTATACAAATTTCAATTGGAATATGAGTTGAGAATATCTGAAGTAAAAATGAAGACAATTAATTTGTGAAATTATTATCTTTTAAAAATTGTTATATATTAAGATGTATGAGAAGTATCGTCATACAATATTATACTTCTCCCTCTATGATCGAAGTTAGTTGAGTACATACTCTATTCAATTAGAATTCAATATTATAAAATTTTTAAAATAGATAAATATACAATTAATATTTTTAAAATAGTCTCAACAAATACTACTATTGTGATGATGATTGCATTAATACCCTAAATAGTATCTCAATCATATCGAATGAAACTAGAAAAAAATATTATGCCATTCCAATAGAACAAATCATAAAGTTTTTTGTTAAAATTCTTAATAATTAAAATCATGATTATTATTTAAAAGAACCAAAAAATACCTTTTCATCAACTATTTGGGAATAATATTAATATTTAACTTATGATTAGTAAAAAAGAAAAAGATAATGCATTAACACACTGAAAATACTAAAAGAATAAAACTATATTTCATTCAATTTAAAAAATCAAAAAAATAAATGACGATTTTTTTCTCAACTAACTTTTTAATTACTATTTAATAATAATTAACTTAAGGCTTAGTGATGTAAAAAAAATATTAAAATAAAATAGGTCCTATGTAGAAATAATTAAAATTTTACTTGAATTATTATCTAATCACTGTATAATAAAGCATTAAACTCGACAAGTGTTTCAAAGTGATTGGTATAGTAATACGATTTCAGAAAAATTAAAATGCACATAATGCAAAAGATAAATAACAATACATATAATCGTGCTTCTATAAGTTATTGTAGAAAAGCCTATTCCATTTCTTCTTTCCCTAAAGACGTATAAAATGTGTAATTAACAATAGATAAAGAAATATTAAAAAAATAAAAAAAGTAAAAAATAAAAAGAAACAACAATTGGGCATCATCTAGTATATTTAGAAAATTAAAGTACTCCATTTTCGTTGTTAAAGCATTAGCACCAGTAACGCGGTTGCAGATCAATTGCTTTACGAGAGCAAAAGTTTTAAACTAACTGCCCTTTGACTACGTCCTAAAATGGACATAAGACCACATACTTTTTATTACTCGCACTTTCCTCCCCCTAACCTCCCTCAACTTGCATTGCCACGGTCCTACTTTTGAAATTAAGCTGTACACAATTACTTTATTCAATTACAAGATGCAGTTAGTTCCAATCGTTTAGTACAATGGTTGACATTTCATTCTTACCTATGAAGCTATTGACCAATTTCAGGTTCGCTTTCATGATAGACTCAATTTTCTTTTTAATATTTGTCAAAGTAATGCATTTTCTCACATTTTTTTCTCTTAAAAATTAACTTTGTCATTTAATAATTTATTAGAAGTTAGTGTGAAATAATTTTATTAATTTTCTTTTAATTACAGTCTATTATGCAAAAGCCAAAATTACTATTGCACAACACTGTACAAGTACCAATAGATGTGATAAAGTGATAATCATAGAAGAATCCAGGAAAGTAGCGAGGCATATTAGCGAAGTGCTTGACCAGTGCCCCTCGAACTTTTAATGTTAAGGGTTCCAAACAAAAAATTGTCAAAGTTAACATTATCCGGTGACCCCTCTTCTATATGCGTAGGTTTGTCTCTGTTGGTAACATAGGCAAAATTATAATATTATTTGCAGATTCGGAATACAAGCTTTTATTTGAATTTCATATTTATATTAAAAAGTTTATTACATATACATAAAAATTCAATTATGAATCCATTAATTAAATAAATTATGATCAGTTTTATAATCATAATTTTAAATTTTGACTCTGACTTTAGATGACGAGCACTTTCACCCTTATTCTTGATTTGAATTTTGAGAATGAAGTCACCTAGAGAACTTTCATGTAATGTTTAGGGGTTTAAATTATTAAAGTATAAAAAATTACCGGCCTCATAGAGCAAATACAGGAATAGTTTGCTTGCAATCTACACTATATATGGCATATGTTGTTCTGGAAACTTGACGCTCATTGCATGAGTGAGCCTTTTTTCGCACCACCATAAGTGAACGGGATAGTGAGTTTCACTCGAATTTCCCCAATCCATAACACGTTCCCTCTAGGTAAATTTCTGCTTAATTTTTTCAATCTCACTATTTACTAGTACTATCGATTGATAAATTCGATCTAGATCGCATGATTTTGAGCTCTGCAATTTGGTGATTGTTTTCATTTCAGTGAATTGATTTATTCACCTCTAACTTTTGAGCTGTTTATTTTCACAGGTAATGATTTGTTCCTTTTTTTTCTTTCTATATTTGTGATTGGATTTAAGCTATATATAGTGATTGTTCTTTTGTATATTCGTGATTGGATTTAGCTAATACAGTGATTGTGTAAAGATGTTTTACACTGTCAGGTCTTCTACTCGTTCTTATAATTCGATAATTTCATTTATATGTCTGTTAAATAATCTAGTTAAGGTCAGCCATGTGCACTAGTCTCCCGCTAGTCCTGGGGTTCGGGAAATAGGTGGAACATATTGGGTCCGCAGCCTTACCTTGCATGATTTATATTTTGTTTGTTAAATAATCTAGTAATGTAAAACTTCTTTATACTGTCTGCATATAAAATGTTACCTCACTTGAGTGTTTTTTATTCTTGTTACCGGGTTAGAGTTGAGAAAATTTCAATATTCCCCTGTGATTTATTTTTTCGTCTGAGTACGTAGTATTTTTGGATTCTCAATGGAGAAATATTCAGGGATAATGCGGACGGTTGAGGGACTATTTAGTGTTAATGGGTGGCCAATTTGGGCAATGGTGTTTGGACTTTTCATTTTCAAACATGTCTTGTTTGCTTCTAGAAACTGAAAAGCATAGTTTTACATCATTTTTCTCTAATAACATCCAGAGGGCTAAGATTAATGAGTTAGAGGCTGAGGATTCAGTGTTGTGACACTATGTGTTGGGCCATTATTTTGGGGAGTTCTCTCCATTTGTAAGTTCACATTTTTACATTTCCTAGTATTCCTGGTGATTATATTATGGATCTCGATTTGTGATATGTGAATCATTTCTCGCGTCTATGGGTTCAAGTCTTTGGCTATTCCTTTCGTGTATACTTGACAAAAGATGCCATATTCATTCCATTATTAGGTTTTGGTTCAGGGGCACTCCTTTCTTGGTCTTTCGTTGGCCAAATGCCTTGTTAATGTTATCCTATGTTGTGTTCAGTTTAAAGTCAATGTTACTGATCTATGTATCATGTCTTAGGAATCGGTTTGTTCTTTTAAGAAGTCACTTCAAAAACATAGAACTGTGTGGCATATAAGATGGAAGATTCTGAGGGAAGTAACCCATATATGAGTACACTGGAGAGACTGGCCAGCAATGATTATATCTACAACTTCAAAAGTTATGGGTCGTCTAGGGTTGGTGCAGTTATTATTGCCATTATTATACCAATATTCCTCTCCATGGTACTAATGGGGAAGAAAAAGGGGAAACAGAGAGGAGTTCCGGTCCAAGTTGGTGGTGAGGCAGGTCTTGCAATGCGCAATGCTAAATCAGCCGGATTAGTTGAAGTTCCTTGGGAAGGGGCTACAACCGTGGCCGCTCTATTTGAGCAGTCTTGTAGAAAATATTCTAGTGAACGCTGTCTTGGAACTAGAAAACTAGTTAGCAGGGACTTTGTAACTGCAAGTGATGGAAGGAAGTTTGAGAAACTTCACTTGGGGGAGTATCAATGGGAGAGGTATGGACAAGTATTTGATCGTGCTTGCAACTTTGCCTCTGGTCTTGTTAATTTGGGTCATGATGTGGACACTCGTGCTGCTATCTTCGCAGAAAGTCGTGCAGAGTGGCTCATTGCCTTTCAGGTATTCAAGTAGTATACTAAACCAGTCCCTTATCTCTGTGTTTCTAATTACCATGGGATACAACAGTTTTCATGATCAAATTATTTTATTCAGGGATGCTTCCGGCAGAACATTACTGTTGTTACCATTTATGCTTCTTTGGGCGATGATGCACTTATATATTCGCTCAATGAGGTGGGCCAGCTTTATTTTTTAATTTGTGTATGCATTGCTTTTTCATCTATTCAAGGTGTCATATGACGTGATAAATTGAATTTATCTGTGGCCATTGACAGACTCAAGCATCTACGTTGATATGTGATGCCAAGCAACTGAAAAAGTTGGCTGCTGTTAGTTCTAGCCTGGAAACCATCAAGAATGTCATCTACTTTGAAGACGAGTCAGTGACAGATTCCACAGATATTGGCAGCTGGAGGGTGTCATCTTTCTCGGAAGTTGAAAATCTGGGTAAAAATGGTCCGGTTCAGCCAAGACTGCCTGTCAAGAAAGATACTGCTGTCATCATGTATACCAGTGGCAGTACAGGCTTGCCTAAGGTGTGACCCAACTTTCTATTAATTCTTTTTTCCTGATGTGCTGGAATGCAAGAAAAAAAAAATATAACCATTGAGTATGCTTATAGCTTCCGTAGTGGCCAAAGCATTCTTGTTATTTAAGGGTTAAGTAACTTAAGCAGATAATAAACTTATGGGATTGTGAATAGCTTGGTGATCAATACACTGATAATTTGTAAATTCAAAAAGTTGTCCAGGATGAGATGTCATCAGATCATGCTACAGAAGATCCAAGACATAAAGAGACAAAACGGAGTATTTTTATTTTGGCATAGTGCAACTTATCCATACTCATAGTGTGGATTGCACTGTGCCTTCCTCGATGCCTATCCCTCCACTGATGCTTGTTATCTTTTTAATTTTTGGTTTAAACCAACTGACTTATTATGTATTTGATCCTTTTCATTAGGAAAAGGAGTACTGCTCTTAATTATTCTCTTGTGTATGTTCTATAGGGTGTTATGATAACTCATGGAAACATTGTAGCCACTGCAGCTGGTGTTATGAGTGTGATTCCAAAAATTGGAAGCGGTGATGTCTATTTGGCTTACCTCCCTTTAGCTCACGTTTTTGAGTTAGCTGCTGAGGTAATTCCTTTGGAGTTTATCTTTAGTTTGTTTCATTATGTTTACCTATAAAATGAAGATTATTGCAGTTCTAAGTGATTCTTGTTCTGCAGACTGTAATGCTGACTGCAGGTGCTTCTATTGGTTATGGCTCAGCTCTCACATTGACAGACACTTCTAACAAAGTCAAGAAGGGGACCCAGGGAGATGCTACAGCTTTAAAGCCTACTTTAATGGCAGCAGTTCCAGCCATTCTGGATCGTGTTAGGGATGGTGTTATGAAGAAGGTTTTCACTGTATCTTTCAGTCTTAAGATCTCTATGTGAAGAGCATACTTAATTTAGGATACGACTTCAAAAGATTCAATAGGGACTAACATTTTGTTTAAATTTTTCGTGACTCTAGGTTGAAGAGAAGGGAGGTTCTGCTAAGAAACTTTTCCACATTGCCTTTAAGCGTCGATTGGCTGCTATGGAAGGTAGCTGGTTTGGAGCTTGGGGTCTAGAGAAACAAATGTGGGATATAATTATATTTAAAAAGGTAAGGGCAGTGCTTGGAGGAGATATCCGTTTCATGCTCTGTGGCGGTGCTCCTCTGTCAGGAGATACTCAGAGATTTATCAACATCTGTATGGGGTAATTCTTCTCACTCCTAATGACGCTCTGTATAAATTCTTAATATGTTTTACCCTTGCAAAGATAAGTTTGCTTTCTTTTTAGCTCAATAGCTGCTCTTAGGCCATATGTTTTTTCAAATGGCTAGTCTTTTTAACTCTAGAAATTGGCAACCACTTGTTGCAGAGCTCCAATTGGTCAAGGGTATGGATTGACGGAGACATTTGCTGGAGCTGCTTTCTCTGAATGGGATGATCCTTCTCTTGGGCGTGTTGGTCCACCTCTTCCTTGTAGCTACATAAAGGTATGATTACTTTGTGGTGACAAAATGAATAACCTAGGTTGGATATAGAGTTGATTTGAGAGCACCAGCTGCATTCACCCATTTATGAAAAGTCTTTGTGAAACTATGTTAGGTAATTGTTTTGAATAGATACAACTTCGGAAGTCTTGGCAGTTAAAAAAGAACTTAATATGTCATTTTAACTTCATCTGTTAGTTTCTGCATTTTCGTTATGTTTATATTGCTTAAAAATCCAAAGATTTTTCCAGGTTTTTAAAGATGCCATACTTTTGGTCTGTTTGTACCATCTTCTGTTATATACCACAAGAATTTGAAGAAAATTTTATCAATCTTCGCCAAAGTCTCTGGCAAGAGAAACCTGAGCTTTGATTCTATAACTTAGAAGTCATTTGTGGAGAAGAGGAAAAACAAAACCGCTAATAAGCCATACAAAAATGTTAGTGATTTAGAAATGTACAAAAACATATTTGTGTTTCTTAATCTCATTGTTTTTGTTTTTCTTCTTTCTCAACTTATGATTTCTCTGAGAAACAACAAACCAAACAAGGAAAAGGCAAAACAAGGGAGGAAAACCATGAGAAACTAAAGAGGACATTGCTATTGCAGCCTTTCATACACAAATGATACAGGTGTCTATAAAATTCTCCACTTGGCCAGCACTCACCAGCGTAAATCTCCCACTACAATGATCCCAACTGTCAACTCTGCAAAGAACAACCCCTCAACCACCGAGTCCTAAAGCCTTGCCCACTCCCTCCACCTGAAGTTTTGGAATACATCAACTTTTTGTTGCCATCGGAGTTCCGATCATTTTCCTAGGCTACCTTTAGTGCCTTTAGCCTATTACTATCTTTCCTGAGAGAGCAGTACTGTTAGCTCGTGTGATACTGAAAAGATTATCTATTTAGTACTTGTTCTGTCCTAATTTATATACTCCCTCCGTTTCATATTAAATGAGGTAGTGTGACTCGGCACGGAGTTTAAGAAAAAAGAAATAAACTTTTGAAACTTGTGGTCTTAAAAGCTTAAGGGGTAAAAGGTTTGTGGGACCATGACATTTGTCCTTCTCATTAAAGGTAAATGGGTAAAATGAAAGAGTTTAAAGTTGAATTATTTCCAAATTTAAAAATGTGTCATTTGTTTTGGAACAGACTAAAAAGGAATATATCTCATTTAATATGAAACGGAGGGAGTAACAGTTTTTTTTATATTAAAACAACTAAAAATGTAGACATATTTCACTAATAATACTATTATTCATAAAATTTTCACAAGCTTCAAGATTCAAATTAAATCAGCTGTTTAGATTTAAACTCTATCAACCTAACTTCTCAACCATTACTTTAATATTTTATTAGTATTTGGGTATATAAAAGTCAAAATAATGAAGTGGTGGCTATATATATAGGAGGGTTGGAGTATGAGTTTATTTCTTCTGCGGTGCCTTCTTGGTACTGATTGTTGATAGAACTACCTCAGCTTATCAAAAACAAAACCGAAAAAATGTACTCCATGAGTTTAGTTCTTTTATTTTATGCAATGTAACTAAAAGCTAAAATGATTAGAGCCGTCTTTTCATGGTTGATAATTTGAATCTTGGACCCCAACTTAAACTGGTCCATCTCTGCCAAATGACTTAATTTAGGGTCTTTACAAGGTTATTGAACTACTTTCCACTTGGCCCCTGGGATTGGGTCATTGCATGTTGGATAATTGTCCAATAGAGGAAATTTTCTAGGTTTGGCTTTTGACAACTAGGCACAAATGGGAGCGTTGGCTGCTTTTCCATGAACATGAAAATAGTGGTTCCATTGGCTCTTCTTGGGAGCTATATATTTCACAATAAAGCTGCGTTTTCATGCAACTTTATATTAAGATCATATCAACTAGCTTTTGCTTCATTATGACGTCCATTTTGATTGGTGAGAAGGTCCTAGTGATTTGTCTTTATGTGTTTGGTAATTACTTTTGAAGCTCGACTTTGAAGCAAATAGTGGCTAATTTCAAAGCCTTGCCTCAACTCTTCATGTTTGTAGTATTTATATATTGTTAGTAAACATGAGCTCTGGAAATACGCTGCATCAGCGTGGCACCTAATGGGACAGTTAAGAAAATTCTGTGAAGTTCAACTTTGGGCCATTTCCTCATATCAATATGCACTGTATATATATATATATTTTTTTTTTGGTACTCTGTTGGAAGAATTTTGGAGCGTCCTAAAAATTCGATTGTAGCCTTGGTTGTTTGGGGGAAAATATATGTTCATCGTGTAAGTAAAATCTTATGCATAGTTGTTCAATGAACTTAATTAATACATGCACTTGACTTGTTAGTCAGTTGAGGCACACATTGGCAGTCCTTTCAATGTCGTTGAATCTTCGGATGGCTTATAGTTTACAAGATCGGTTGTTGTTTTCACACAGTTCCTCTGTAAATTTGCTTTCACTGAAGTTTCAAGTTTCAAATATTGTAGGAGTGGTTTTCTTGTTTGGAGACTTCCATGGCTGCCCTATTAAAGGGAAATAGACAAATGAATAAAAACTATCTTCAATCAGACATTATAGCAAGAAAGTGATAGTGGTTGTTCCCATTTCCCTATGCCCTTTTCTTTTGCTGGTTTACTTGCTAAATGCAAAGGACTTAGCTGGTATTTTTGGCTATGTTGCTCGGACTCTCCGAAAATGTGACAGGATACGTGTCAGATCCTCCAAAAGTAGTGCATTTTGGAAGGATCTGACACGGGTGCGGCTACATTTTGGAGAGTTCGCGCAACATAGATTTTTGGTACTTCATGTGAGTTTCTTACTTGAAGCCTTGAAACCATGCAGCTTGTTTCTTGGGAAGAAGGAGGTTACACAATGGCTGACAAGCCTATGCCACGGGGAGAAGTAGTTGTTGGTGGGTGCAGCATCACTGCTGGTTACTTCAACAATGAGGCCAAAACCAATGAGGTTTATAAGGTAGTTTTGACTTTTGTTAGCTTTTGCTAGTGCAAATAGAGGAATTCTGTATATTGCAAATTTTATATGCTGCTAATATCTCTAATACAGGTCGATGAGAGAGGCATGCGCTGGTTCTACACTGGTGACATTGGAAGATTTCATCCTGATGGATGCCTTGAAATTATTGATAGAAAGAAAGATATTGTTAAGCTTCAGCACGGGGAGTATATCTCACTTGGAAAGGTATTCACAATTTCTTTTAGTCAGATGGAATCTGATGTTTGACTTAGCAGCAAAACCAGTTCCTAGTAGATTCACCGCTTCATCCTATGATTGGACACGATATTAGAGTTTGGTCTGTAGTGCCTACTTCCATTCTTGATCATGAAGCCATATGCAATACATGGCAGAAGCGGAGACGAAAAACATGTATCATACATGAGCCTTTTCTTTTTCTCATATTTTGGCCTCTTATATGAGTGTCTGCTTTCCGTCTATCTCCTATTTATTTTTGTCTTTAGGTTTTGATTATGGAAAATAACCAGATAAATTGATGCTCAACTCACAGGTTGAGGCAGCACTTCTATCAAGCAATTATGTGGAGAGCATAATGGTTTATGCGGACCCCTTCCACAATTATTGTGTAGCTTTAATTGTCCCTCCACGGCAGGTGCTTGAGAAATGGGCCCAAGAAAATGGCATCCAGCACAAAGATTTTTCCGAACTGTGCGACAAAGCAGAGGCAGTCAACGAGGTCAAGCAATCACTTTCAAAGGTTCGTTTCCTTGCCATGGGAATTATCAATACGTAATCACTGTATTGTATTAATTTGGCAATAATATTGACCATTTTTAATTCTGAAAATTGCATTATATAGGATAAATGAATGTTATGCTGACTGTGGATAACATGAAAAGGAATATGATGACATAATTGGGCGATGTTTTGAAGCATTAAAAAGAAGCAAAACACATTTCTATTTTGGTGCTAGTCCCAAAGCCCTTCCTCATCCCTCCCTAGTAAAGTGATGAATAGTTATGTAGAATCAATTGCTAACTTTTAATTGAATCCAAATGAGTGTAAATGTTAAAAAGAGCAGAAAATGGGAAGAGAATCCAAGAAGTAGAAAACATCAACAACAACAACAACAACAACAACCCAGTATAATCCCACTTAGTGGGGTCTGGGGAGGGTAGTGTGTACGCAGACCTTACCCCTACCCTAGGGTAGAGAGGCTGTTTCCAAATAGACCCCGGCATCCTTCCCTCCAAGAACTTCCCACCTTGCTCTTGGGGAGACTCGAACTCACAACCTCTCGGTTGGAAGTGGGGGTTGCTTACCATCAGAGCAACCCCTCTTGTCAAGAAGTAGAAAACATCAAAAAATAAAAATAAAGTAAAATTTGACTTCGACAAAAAGAAAGAAATAACGGACCTTTACCACCTCTTGTTCTCACTTACTAACCATCTTCCAGCCATTAGTGATTACCATTTCTTCCCTGACAAGTAAGCCAAAATTCAGACCCTGCCACAATTAATTGCTCACCTTGCCTTCCCCTCTACGGAATTAAATTCCCCTTGTTTGGTTGGGGATGAAATTCCAACTCCGAAATAAAAATCATTTTTCTTCTTCTTGTTTCTATTGAATTTCCAGGGCTATACAAGCTAATTAAGAAGTTAAGGCTGCCTTCAGCCCGTCATTGCAGCCTCTGCTGCTGATGCTGTGCAAATAATGAGTCGTATTTTTCTCCCAATAACAATTTACCTCTGTTTTCAAGTAAACAATAAGGTGTGTGTATATGTGTATGTGAGATAGTCTCTTATTGTGAAGTGGTGAAACGGAGTGAATAGATGTCCTTGTCAAGATTATTTTCCTTCTATGTTGGAAGTTTTGGTTTTATAAAGGACTGATATGCAGGTAGCAAAAGCTGCAAAATTGGACAAGTTTGAGCTTCCTGCAAAGATCAAGTTAATACCAGAGTCTTGGACTCCTGAATCTGGATTGGTTACTGCAGCTCTTAAACTGAAGCGGGAACCCCTGAAGGCTCGATATAAGAATGACCTAGAAAAGATGTATCAGTGAATCATTTTTCATTCCCTGCCAAGTCATGCTCCATTTTGCAGATTTATATATCTGGTGGCGGTTAAACAATGGTCCTTTCCAAGATAAGGAGTTTTCCTGTTGAAGTGCTATTTTACTTGTTTCAGTTTGCTGTTGTATTAATGTCAAAGCTGTTTATGCTTCTTGTCCACATGCTTGTTCCTTTAAGGAATGAGGTATACTGGATTTTGTACCACGCATCAAAAGGCAAAACTCACCAGATTCAATTTTGCGGCAGGGAAAGCTTGATAAAGTTATTTGTTGTATTGAGTGGATTGAGCTTCTCAGAGAGCTAAATGAAAATCTGTTCCCTCTATCAGTTAGAGGTGTAAAGCAGTCTCTTTGTTTGTTAATCATATCTCAGTTAGAAGCAGATTTAGTTATTTCCTTGCATTTCTCTCTATTATTTCTTAATGTAGGACCATCTAAAATCATTTTAATTTAACTTCTAATTTACTTTTTCTCTCTGTAATATAGCCACTTAAACGTATAGGTTAAACAAATAGATCGATTTTATCCTTGGAACCAGTTTAAACGTTGATCATGAAATGTGGTTCTAGGCTTGCTTTTGCTTGTTCCATGTTTAATCATCTTGACTTTTTCCTATCAAACAAAGTAGGGCATATTCGATCTTCTTGTCATTTATAATAGAGATAATACATAAAATACCCATCAAACTTGTCCGAAAAAATTATTTACATACCTAAATTTTACGTACCACCTTTTACCCAACTATTCTAAACTTAAGTGAATTTAATACCCTCTCAAAAAACTGAACCAAGTCTTATGATGGATGTGTGTTACACGCACCATAAGTTCCCTATTTTCAGTTTTTTTATTTTTTTTAAATTTTAGTTTTTAAAAAATGAATATTTAATGTTAAAAAACAAAAAAACAAAAAAAAATTATTTTTACAAATTTGTGTTCCCAGTTTTTACAAAACAATTTTTTTAAAAAACTAAAAAAAACTAAAATATATACTTTTAAAAAAAAGAAAGTATTTTGTTGACATTAATCTTTTCAGTTTTTAAAAACAAAAATATTTTGTTAAAAATGAAATTTATTTTTTCTGTTTTCAGAAAAAAAAAATTCAGTTTATACAAAAATATATCAGTTTTTACAAAAATAAAATATTTAAAAACAGAAAAAAATAACATTTTTCAAAAACGAAAATACTTTGCTTGAATTTTTTTTCTTCAGTTTTTGAAAAATAAAAATATTTTGTTAAAAAAACTACATTTTTTAACAAAATTGTAAAAACTTGTTTTTTTTGTAATATTTGAAAAAATAGTAAAAACGAAAAAAAATAGTTTTAACAAAATATTTTTCGTTTTTTAAAAACTGAATAAAATGTTTCCAACAAAATATTTATGTTTTTGAAAAATGTTTTTTTTTCTTCAGTGTTTCAATTCTTTTTAAAGATTTATTTTGTGTAAAAACTGCAAAAATAAATTTTGTAAAACTAGAAAAAAAATTGTTTTTAACATAATATATTCATGTTAAAAAGAAAAAATGAAAAATAAAAGAGAAAAAAACAATATTAAGTTAATTAGTTATAATATCCTATTAAAAAGAGACACATGGACCTGTAAATTAGTTTTAAATTTTTTTTTTGCCTTCACGCGCAGCTGCTACGTTACCTACACGTTTTGCGCAGATGAGGGTATTAAATTCACTTAAGTTTAGAAGAGTGGGATAAAAGGTCGCCCGTAAAGTTTAGGTGTGTAAATAATTTTTTCGGACAAGTTTGATGGGTACTTTATGTATTATCTCTTTATAATAAAGTGTTTTGAGGCTCTTTAAATTGTTTGGTATTAATTTTCTTTTTGATTTTGTAAGGGAAATATAGAAGCTTTCAGTATTGATGGTAGAATAACGTACACTTTTCACTTTTCAGTACGAACATTCTATTTATCTGCGAGGCTAATCATTATTGCTGGTATCCTCCGTTAACTTAGAGGGTTCGATTGACTATTATTTTTATTTTTCAACTGATCCTATTCTAGTTTTCTTAAAAAAAAAAAAATTTAAGTTTCCTAAAATAAGTTGGTATGACCTCATTCACGAAACGCTAAATACTAGTCGGATTAGTCTTTTAACAAGCATATTACCATATCAAATGGGGGACATCTAGAACAAATTTAAAACTACAGCTACTGATTAGTGTTTGTGGTAGCAGGTCAGCAATCATTTTTAACAAATAATCAATTAATGGTTGTTAAGAGATTTACCTGTAATTACCTAATAAGTGACATCATTGTGTAAATATATTAAACTATCTGTGCATAGAGCTTAAACTCGATACTGCAGGGAAGGGATCGTGATGGAGTGGTAAGTATTATTTTTATCTTTAAACAGATGTTTTGGGTTAGAATCCTTAGGCAGTGGCGAAGCCAGGAATATTTTCAAGGGTGTTCAAATTTGAAAAAACCAAAAAAAAAATCCAACAAAGGATGTTCAATATATATTTTATAGATCTAAAATCAGTATTTACTTATATATACAGTATAATTTTTTGTAATATTTTGATGAAGGGTGGTCAGTTGACCACCCTTTCTAATAGGTGGCTTCGCCCCTGTCCCTAGGTATGAAGTCGCCTTTATTAGGGAGCACTTTACCCTCCAATATGGGACTTTCCTACGCAAATCCCGAATTAATCGGGCTCCAATGTGAGTAACGGACACCGGGTGGGAAACCAAAAAAAAAAAAAAAAATCAAAATAGTATCCACTTATATGAAATAATAGAGAAGTTGACTTCTTAATTTATAACATGTACCGATTATGAGGGTGTTTGTGAATACTGTTTAAATACAAAAGAAATTAATGAAACTGAAAATTACCATCTCAAGAATACACGGGACAAGGGTTATATTAAAAAAGAAGTAAGAAGACAGAGCAACAAGTCTTGGAATTTGCATCAGAAATGATCTTCAGTTCAACTGCTGAACTATTTACATTACAAATAGCAGAGGGGAGTTTTTAGTTTGGATATGTTTCACCTGTGGGTTTATATGTACCACGCCATTGAAATCCTGATGCAAGAGACTTGATCATTTTTCTTCAGTCGAAGTTGGGCTTGATGAGACTGGCGCTGTGGGAATAGATGGACGTTGGAGAAGGTACAGTGCTGGACCCAGTAAAGGAATCACCGAAAGGGGAAGAAGCCAAAATCCTTTGTCATACCTTGAGATATAACCACATGTTATGGATCAATATCATTTTGCGTAGGATGGGAGCATTTGTGTGAGTATGAGCTTACCACTTTCGAGCAGTCATGTCATTGTAAATCCAGAAGGGTGCAAATGCTGACAGTAGACAGAAATCAATAGACATTGCATGGATCTGTAGATCAATCAAGTTTATGTCAGGTTTACATAGGTTTAACACAAGGTATTACAAATAAATAAAATAAAAGGGCAGCCTGGTACACAAGTCTTCCGCTATATATGCACGGGTCTGGGAAAGGGCAGGACCACACGGGTCTATTATACGTAGCCCTACCCTGCATTACAACAAGATGTTGTTTCCTGGCTCGAACACGTGACCTCCTGGTCACATGGCAGCAACTTTACCGGTTACGCCACACTTCCCCTTCAACACAATGTATGTATAATTGACAGAAATCTCTCATTACTCATTAGCATAAAAATCCAAAAGGTTGTGATCTGAATTTTTAAAAATGTTTTTGCCATATAGGAGCTGGTTAGATTCTCGATCACCTTTTCGCAAGATGAGATTACTATCATATTCATGTACAAGGACAGGATAGGAACTCTAGCTTCCAACTTAATATAATTATCAAGAAGTAGATCTCTACTGTTATTTTAACGACTAGCTGAACATATTACTAGCTTTATTTCTTTCAGCATATGGTGAAATGCTGAAGCAGATTTCTTAGTTATCACACGGACTATCTTCTGGATCAGGTAACTGCTCATTTAAATATCAAATCCGCTAACCAGTTTTTGCAGGAAACTAAGACTGTCAACGAAGTAACATCATTAGTCAACCTTACAGGAAAAAGAAAAAAACTAAGATGAGATCATTACTCCATCAGACAATGTAATATGACACTAATTCAACAACTAAATTTATGGTAACATGTTATGCAACATATCAAATATAGACACTAAAGTAGAAACTTACGAATCTGCTTTCTCTGAAGTATTGGTAAAATTCCTTCCAAACATCTCCATTTGATAAACCGGCGTAAAATATTAACCCTAGCCCTGCAGCCATGGTGACCTGATTTCTCATTAGTTAGAACACATAAAAGTAGTTCATCTCTCAAGCTATAAAGCACTTGAGGATCATTTCTAAATTCTTTAACCTTTACTCTTGATCACAAAGCATACAAGACAGTGCTACCACTTAAGGTGTCCGCTATTACTCCTTTTTCTACTTACTTCAGATAAGATGCTGGTTGCGACAAGATCTTTTACATGCTTATATATAACACATAATTTCTGTTCCATATTCTTTGGTTTAGAGCTAGAAAAAGTCAACTGTAGTCAGATAAAAGTATTCCTTACCCCAGCAGTCAATTTCGATTCGAGAAAATTCAGAGGCCACCTTCGAACCTCAGTTTCTTCAACAGGTGGAAGAGGTGGTTTCCAGAGAGCAAAATAAGGAATAAGAGCATATGCACCACCAAAGAATGAAAGTACGAGAAATGGCCAAACAGGAATGCTGCTTTTTGAACTGTAGAAACAAAAATTTAATATCAGATAACTGAATCTTTCGTCTGTCCAAACCAAAAATTTTAGACAAATTTGAAATGTTAGGGTTTAGGATTTAGGGTTTAATGTGTTAGTCACAACAGTATTCCAGAATGTTTGAATTACAATTGATCATTCCAAGCAACTTAATCTCACATTATATACAGAGCTAAAGGAAAGGTAGCATTGGAGCAACGATAAAGTTGTCGTATAGGTCACGGGTTAGAGCTGTGGAATCAACCACTAATGCTTGCATTAAGGTAGGCTGCCTACGTTACACCCTATTTGGGTGCGGTCTATCTCCGGACCCTACGTAAACATAGGATGCTTCGTGCATCGGGTTACCCTTTCTAATAAAGAGCTAAACTAGAACATCAAGAACTGTACAACAGAACAGAAAGAGGAAAATGAACTGAAGCAAGGAAGCCGAGAAGTTACCTTCTAGCGGTAGGAAGGAGGAGCATACTGTAAACTAATGGCCACAAACCCATGAGGTACCAAAGACTCACTAACACTTGATTCATTTGGAAGCCATCATCTCCTTTCAAATTAAGGAGCTTCTTTAAGAAATATGTGTCTGTCAACTGCAATTTTAAGGTAAACAAAGGACTAAGGAAAAACACAATATAAAGCAATGAGTGTAGCAAATAAGTATCATAAAGGAGTACTTGTTGACAAAGCATCTTCTCATACTTTGATATTTCAATTATTTTTAGCACACTCAAGAGAGCTATACTTCTCAACATGTTTGATTGAGCACGAAGTTTAATCGTTAAAATAGCTCGGGCTTGTAAGTTCTCAGATTGATAATTAAAAAATAGCCAGCATTTACAAAATCATTGAAAAATAATCACTATTTTGCCGAAACATGGAAAGTTCCAACATAATATGCTGGATTATGGAGCCATGCACATATAAGTCTGACTATAATATTTTTGAAACTTGTGTATTATTTCTATATTTAAAAAAGTCATTCTTTTTTTAAACGGACTAAAAAGAAATATAAACACATAAACTATGACAGTATAATTGTTTATGCCAAATATGCAAAGAACATGACTTTAAGCGGGAAGAAACAAGAAAAGGGGAAGATTTTTAAAAATAGCCAGATTTAGAATTGATCGTTCAAAAATAGCTCAATTTCAAAAGTAATCGAAATTTAGTCACTTTTTATGTAAAGATAAATCTGAGCGAAAACACTGTTCAAAACCCGGAAAATACTCCGGTATATTATGCTAGAGTTCCATCGTAAGTATACTTGAACTTTAGCATATTATACTGGAGTTCCAGGATAGCATGCTGGAGCTCCAGCATAATATGATGGAGTTCTAGCATAAATACACTAGACTCCAGCATAATATACTATAGTTCCAGCAAGTATAATGGTCTAGTATAATATATTGGAGTTTGGAGAATCAATGCTCCAGTGTTCATTATATTAGCAAAGTATACCGGTCTAGTATAATATGCTGTAGTTAAAATATAAGTGCACCGAAATGCAATACATTATGTTGGACGAGTCTCTATTGCAGTAAAACGATGACTATTTTTCATTGACGTGACAAACATGGATTATTTTTGATTGGCGGAAACTAGCTATATCGTGTTATTTTTACAAGAAAAGGGAATATTTTTAGCAGAAATATAAGATGTGATACCGGGGTTTGGTTAGGAGCAAGGAAGAAAACATAGTACATGAGTCCACCCCACAATCCAAAGAGCAAAAACGACGTCGTCCAATCCCATTGGTCTCCTCCACTACCTCCATTATTGCTTCCACCACTTACCTCAGTAGAAACATCTGTATCTTTTTTCATAATTGGGTCTTCTTGATTTTGAAAGTTTAGTGAACTAAGGCATATATAAAGACGACCCTTTTTCCCAAATACTGAAATTTTGGTATTTATGTAGTTGTTACTGCAGATTGAGTTCTTGAGAAATTGGGTCTTTGGATTCTTGATTTTTGCACTCTTTGAAAATGAAAGTTTAGTGTTGAATTTCTTATTTTTAAGAAATAGTAATGAAGAAAAGTTAGAGGAGATGAGGCTGCTATTGGCTAACATGTTTAGAAAATCCAGCAACTCGGAAGGACCAAAATAATCGAGAGTATCTCGCCATGTATGTTCAAAGAAAAAGGAATAAATTAACTCCCGAACACCCACCCACCCCCCTCCCGAAACCCGAAAAGAAAAAAAGGAACATCACAAACGTCGCCGTTCGATGGTATTTATTTTCATTTCGAATTGCAAATAAGGAGTTTTTTTTTCAATCCTTCATACTTAAACCACCTTGTTGCTTACATTGCATAACAACAACAATCCAATGAAAATCTCACGAGGGAGATCTGTGAGGGTAGGATATACGCAACCTTATTTCTATTATTGGAGGGAAGAGAGACTGTTTACGAAAGACTCTCGGCTAAATGTGTATAATAACTCGTTTGGGAGAGCATGATAGTTGGAAAAAGCCATCAAAATTTAGCCGAACCCTCTTTCATTTTGTGTGTGTTAATATTCTCCTTATTTTCTTTATATTCACCTTTCTTCCTAATTTTTTCTATCATTCTTCCTTGTTTTTTTCACTTTTCTTTTTTATTTTTTCACCTTGTTCGTCATTTTCACCTTTTGTCCATATGGGTTACATCTGAAAATTTTTCTGCCTCTCTTATTTCCTCTCGAAAAATTTATTCTCTTTCTTGTTTTAATCTTCTTTCATGTCTTACACATATTTTTGAAAAAACACTTACTAAAATCTTCTTATTAATCCAACACTTTGTAGAGAATAAAGTTGAATCTCTTGAACCTTGTTTGTGTATATATAGAACTAGAGAATGTAAGTGCTGAATAATTGGTTTCTTATTTGCAAAAAATTATTTTGTATATATTATGAATATGTTAGAGTGGATGTCCACTGAATACTCCTAGACATCCCTATTCAATGAACCATTTGAATTCATGTACTTAGTTAATTCATCACTTAATATTTGTAACCTTTAGGCGTATTCTTATAACCTTTCATGTATCTTTTATCCTATAAATAAGGTATTCTTTATCCTAAGAAGAACACATGAGAAACACACTTGAATAAGATAACCTCTACATTCTCCTCATTTACATCTTGTCTCTATATGTCACAACCCAAACTGACCTGGTCGTGATGGCGCCTCTCGTGAAGACGAGGTCAGCCAACAGAATATTTAACTCCTCAATATCTGACAGTTACTAATCATAAATAAGCTTAAAGCAAGAATATCGTAACCAGCAATACGATCATAACTGCGATAACAAGAAAAGATAACCCAAATCCAGCCCGCAATCGGGATGTCACATGTCATGAGCTACTACAGAGTTTGATAACTACTACAAGACTGTATCTAAGAACATAATCCGAAGATAACAAAGTACAAATAATAAAGAAGTAACGAGGGATGTGGACGCTGACAGCTACCCCGTCTCTCTAGTCTGCCTGGTTTGGATGGAAATCAATGCTCATAAACGAACTCTGCTATACCTGTATGCACACACGGTGCAGGGAGTAATGTGAGTACTCCAATCCACTGTGTAATAAAAATAAATAATATCTGAGAACATAAAACCCCACAAAGGCCAATTAATGCTATCTCAAGTAGTAAAATCAGGTATATAGTAGAAACCAGTGAAATATAGTAAGAAAACTCTTTGAAAACAGTTAAAAACAATTATTTTCGATCAATAAGAAATGCTCAAGAACGTGCCCCTCGGGCGCCATGTAAAACTCTTAGTATATTATCAGCCCCGCGGGCTCCGTATCAATCACTCAGTACAACATCAGCCCTTCGGGCTCACTCTCAATCACATGGGTACCCGATCTCATTGTGGGTGTGCAGACTCCGGAGGGGCTCCTACAGCCCAAGCGCTATCAATAATGCCTGAAATCCTGAACAATATCAATACGAGGCCTGAAAGCCTACTTACAATACACTCGAGGCCTGAAAGCCTCCTCACCAATCACTCGAGGCCTGAAAGCCTCCTCACATCACTCATCAGATCCTCACGCATGGCCCCGGCCTCAATCAGTCCAAAACAATTAAAAGCCCATCGGGCATCAGTAAAACAATAATACTCAGCTCAAACAATAGTTCAAATATCAGTTTAAAATTCCAAGTTGAGTAAAATATGGTTGAGTTCATGAAATAGTGTGAATCGCATAGACTGAGTTCAATTAATATTTCAAATAGTAAGGAAAATAGTGATGATAGTTCATAAGTAGTTTAAACAATTGGCAATAATCCCCAAATATGGCAATAAGCTCAAATCATAGTGAAAGACAACAAGTCATAGCTAATACGCGATAAAAAATCATCAAGACTAGACCAAGTCACAATCCTAAATAGTAAATGACCACGCGCTCATCATTGAACGCGTGTCTCATCTCAACACAGCACCAAGTTGAAGTCCATGGTCTCAAGCCCTCAGGACATCATTT
The DNA here is from genome assembly GCA_032618575.1 of Nicotiana noctiflora. Lineage (NCBI taxonomy): Eukaryota > Viridiplantae > Streptophyta > Magnoliopsida > Solanales > Solanaceae > Nicotiana > Nicotiana noctiflora. The sequence continues at coordinate 804,178 of JASVEL010000845.1, read as the reverse complement.
AAAGTCATTCCTCACATCTAGCCGGCCAACAGTCTAGCTCACCAATCCTTTTCCCCTCGAATCGACCTCCTCGCACGTCGAATCTGACCAGAACCACAAGGAATATGTTACAATAAGCTAAAGGAACATAACCCAATCGAAAATACCCAAAAAACATCAAAAATCACGAAGTTGGAAAACTCGAGCCCTGGGCCCACTTCTCAAAAAATTACAAAATTCACATCACCGGATTCCTCATATAACCACAACTCTATACATATCAAATTCATCAAAATCGGAGTTCAAATGGCCCTTCAAATTCCAAATTTATATTCCAAAAGCCAAGCCCTAGTTATTTCAATTTTTACCCAAGATTTCTAAGAATTAAAGGTGATTCTTCAATAAAATGATGTTTCTAAGTTACGAGACTTACCTCCAATCAATTCCCGTCAAATTTCCCTTCAAACTCTACCAAAAAGCTCTCAAGGTGGTTAAAAAATGTTGGAAAATGGCTAACCTTCGCGAAACAAAATGATTCAAAAACCCTATTTCCCCAGCGACCCTTCTATGCAATCGCATACAATGCCTTGCGATCACATAGAGGAAAAATGTTGCCTCCCAAAATCCTTCAGTGCGATCGTGTAGCACCCATTCGATCACATAGGCCTGGGAATTCCTCTTCTACGATCGCATACAAAGCCTACTGCGACCGCATAGGCCAATCCAGACCCCCTCAAATTTTTCTCTATGCGATCGCATCCCCACTCTTGTGATCGCATAAAGTAAATCTCTACTACAGAAATACCAACAAACCAGCAGTCCACATGATGCCAAAATTGATCCGTTAACCATCCGAAATCCACCCGACGACCCGGGACCTCAACCAAATGTACCAGCATCTCCCAAAATATCATACGAACTTGTTCCAATAATCAAAACACATCAAACAACACAAAAATCATCAATTCACCATGGATTCAAGCCTAAGTTTATCAAATTCTTCCGAAACTCATATTCGATCAAAAACCTGACCAAACGACGTCCGAATGACCTGAAATTTTGCACACATATCCAGAATCACCTAACGAAGCTTCAGTAACTCTCGGAATTCCATTCCGACCCTCGAATTAAAATACCACCTATCAACCAGAATTCGCCAAAATTCACACTAAGCCAATTCAAGCCTAATTCTACACCGGACATCCAAATTCAATTATGATCGTACTCCTAATTCACAAATCATCCCTCGAAGCTAACTGAATCACCGGAATTCATATCCGATCCCTCTAACTATATAGTCAACTTCCGACTGACTTTTCCAAAACAAGCTTCCCTCTAAGAGGCTAAGTGCCTCATTTTCAACTAAAACCAATCCAATTCTACCTGATCAACTCAAATACCGATATTGAAACATAGAGAAACATGGTATGGGGAAACGGGGTGGTAACTCACGTAACTACGGGTCGGGTCGTCATATCCTCCCTAACTAAAACAAACGCTCGTCCTCGAGCGGGTCAAGAAACATACCTGGAACCTCAAACAAGTGAGGATATTTGCTCCACATCTCCCGCTCGGTCTCCCAAGTGGCCTCCTCCGCGGGCCAACCTCTCCACTGCACCTTCACTGAGGCTGTATTCTTTGATCTCAATCTCCGAACATGACGACCCAAAATAGCCACTGGCTCCACATCATAGGTCAGATCATCATCCAACTGAACTGTACTGTAGACTAATACATGAGACGGATCCCCAATATACTTCTGGAGCATAAATACATGAAATACCGGATGAACTCTCGACAGGCTGGGTGGCAAAGCAAGCATATAGGCCACCTCCCCAATCCTCCTAAGAATCTCAAAAAGGCCAATGAACCTCAGACTTAGCTTCCCTTTCTTCCCAAACCGCATGACGCCCTTCATAGGCGAAACCTTCCACAAGGACTTCTCGCCCACCATATAAGATACATCTCGAACCTTCCGGTCCGCATAACTCTTCTGACGCTACTGAGCAGTACGAAGTCTCTCCTAGATCATTTTTGCCTTTTCTAAGGCATCCTGGACTAACTTCGTCCCACCAACCTAGCATCGCCAGGCTCAAACCAACCAATCGGAGATCTACACCTTCTCTCATATAAGGCCTCATATGGCGCCATCTAAATGTTGGATTGATAGCTGTTGTTGTAAGAAAACTCTGCAAGTGGCAAGAAATCAGCCCAAGAACATCCAAATTCAATAACACGGGCACGCAACATGTCCTCTAATGTTTGAATAGTACGCTCGGACTGTCCATCCATCTAAGGATGAAATGTTTTGCTCAAGTCCACCTGTGTACCCAAATCTCGCTGAAAAGTCCTCCGAAACTGGGAAGTAAACTGAGTACCCCTGTCTGAGATAATGGAAACTGGGACCCCATGCAACCGTACAATCTCCCAGATGAAAATCTCTGCTATCTGCTCCGAAGAATAGGTAGTACACACCGGAATGAAGTACGCGGACTTGATTTGTCGATTTACAATCACCCAAATCGAATCAAACTTCTTTGTTATCCGAGGGAGATCACTCACAAAATCCATAGTAATCCTCTCCAACTTCCACTTGGGAATATCCATGCGCTGAAGTACACCACTGGGCCTCTGGTGCTCATACTTGACATGCTGATAGTTGAGACGCCGAGCTACATAACTTACAATATCCTTCTTCATTCTCCTCCACCAGTAATGCTATCTCAAATCCTAATACATCTTCGTGGCACCTGGACGAATTGAATACCACGAACTGTGGGCCTCCTCCAATATCAACTCCTAAAGCCCATCTATATTGGGCACACAAATCCGGCCCTGCATCTTCAACATACCATCACTATCAATAGTCACATCCTTGGCATCATCATGCTGAATTCTATCCTTAACAACTGAAAGAAAGGAATCATGTAAGGACACTATACAGTTCTCTAAATAACAGTAATGGTAAAAGCATTTCTAAAAGGGGGAAAATGTGGTATCAATCTCCTACAGTCCAACAATTTTCCAACACTGCTGTAGCGCGCAGCCCGATCCTTATTAATATTGCTATGGCGTGCATCCCGATCTGACATAATATATATAGTGTTGCGGCATGCAACCCGATCCAATAAAATATATATAATGCTGCGGCGTGCAGCCCGATCAAATATAATAGTAAATTGCACTCACTAGAGGTGTGTGCAGACTCCGGAGGGGCTCCTTTAGCCCAAGCGCTATTTTACTATGGCGTGTAGTAAGATCCATATAATATATCACTATGGCGTGCAGTCCGATCCATATCATATATCACTGCAGTATGTAGTTCGATCCATATATATATATATATATATACACACATACTGCTGCGACGTGCAGTCCGATCCAATACATGTATATGTATATACTGCTACGGCGTGCAGCCCGATCCGGTATATATTAAATACCCTCACTATGGGGTCCTTGGCCCCTCTCAGTCAATATAGACTTGGCCTCTCGGTCCCACTCAACTAAGACAGGGTATTCAACCATAGGTATTTCTCAGTTATAGTGCAATTCGCTAATACCGGTTCATATTATGTTTTACAGTTAAGGATATGACTGAGAATATGTGTTCAACAGGTAAAGTGTGGTCAATTAGCTCAACAGGCTCCCCTAAGGGTTCTACAGATTGGCACAAGGCCCAAAACATGGCAACTAGCCCAAAGCAAACTCAGTCTCAGTCACGAAGTATAGTAAGCCATCAAACGGGATGGACCAAGTGCGAATCCCCAACCACCAGTATCACCACGCTCATCATACAGTGCGTGTTTCATCTCAACATAGCACCGTATACGAGGTTTTAAACCCTCAGTATATCATTCATAACCATTACTCACCTCAAACCGGCCAAAATCCTAGCTCACATTGCACTTTCCTCTCAAATCAACCTCCTCGAGTGTAGAATCTGGTCAAAACCACAAGGAATAGGTTATAATAGGCTAATGGGACATGACCCAATGGAAGGGACTCGAAAAACACCCAAAAACACGAAGTTGGCAAAATCCGAGCGCTATACCCACTTCTTGAAAAATTACGAAATTCACATTTTCGGAATCCTCGTCTTTCCACGAGTCCGTACATATAAAATTTATCAAAATCGGAGTTCAATAGCCCCTTCAAATTCCAATTTTACCATACCAAAAACTAAGCCCTAACTTCTCCAATTTTCACCAAATTTTCAGAGATTTCAATGATGAATCTTCAATAAAATCACGTATTTAGCTCATAAACCTTACCCCCAATCGAATCCTAGTCGAAATCCTCTTAATCCCTCATCAAAAGCTCCCAAATATGCTCAACAATGGTGCAAATAACTTTTGCTCGCGGAGGACATGTTATAAAACCCTTCTATCCACCCAACGCTTTCCTTCATCGCGTTCGCGACCCTAGTCATCCGAACGCGAAGGCCAAAATTTTAAATTTAAAATATGCTCTACACGAACGCAACCCCACTAACACGAACGCAATGCTCTACAACCATTACACTTCTCGAACGCGATAGAAACCTACGTGATAGCGATACTTCCTGACTTCCACCTACGCGAACGCGATCCAGAACCCCCGCGAACCGATGGCCAATTCCATGCCCTCTCCAGATAACTCTACGCGTTCACATCCTACCTCACGCGAATGCGTAGAAGGAAATTCTTCTGAAGCTTTAACTAAAAATCTGCTATCTTCAAATTTAGAAATTAGACCGTTTGACCACCTGAATTCATCCCGAGGCCCCCGGGACCTCTACCAAAAATACCAACCTACTCTAAAACACCATAAGAACTTGTTCCAATCATCAAAACACATCCATTAACATGAAAAATCATCAAATCATGATAGATTCAAGCCTAAGTTTAACTAAAACTTCCGAATCTCACATTCGGTCAAAAACCTGACCAAACAACGTCCGATTGACCTGAAAATTTGCAGACATATCCGAAATCACCTAACAAAGCTACTGCAACTCTCAGAATTCTATTCCGACCCTCTGATCAAAATCTCACCTATCAACCGAAATTCGCCAAAATTCCAACTTCGCCAATTCAAGCCTATTTCTACACCGGACCTTCAAATTCGATTCTGATCGCAATCCTAAGTCACAAATTATCCCCCGAAGCTAATCAAACCACCTGAATTTACATCCGGTCCCTCTAACCACATAGTCAACTTCCAGTTGACTTTTCTAAAACAAGCTTCCTTCTAAGAGGCTATGCGCCTTATTTTCAACCAAAACCAGTTCAATTATACCCGATCAACTCTAATACCGACATTGAAATATGAAGAAACACAATAAGGGGGAAACGGGGTGGTAACTCACGTGACAATGGGGCGGATCATCACATAACCCAAATCTTCTCTTTAACAATTATTAAACATAAATGAATAGATAAATACAACTTAACGACAATTCTAACCAATGTTTACAACCCAACATAACCTGACCGGGGTGTCACAAGTCATGAGCCTCTATAGAAAACCTGAACACAAATAATAGGGACAATAATATACAAAATTAGATTTTGAAATTCTAAAGACAATGTTCGGTGCCGAGAATGCTGGCGGTCACCTTCCTCAGTTACGATAGTAATACCTTCAATGAGCTAATATCCCGCTCTCGGGTGATCAATACTTGCAGATGCACACAAGGTGCAGGGAGTAAAGTGAGTACTCCAACCCAGTGAGTAATAAAATTAAATAATAGTTGAGCTGTAAGAAATCACGTATAACAGATCAACATGCTATAAAGAAGCAGTGAAAATCCTTTAAGAAATTAGTGAAGCTATGAAATCTTTGAAGAAACATTTTAGCTCAGTTTAAAGATTCTTTTGAAAAATGCTTTTTTTTCCAAACAATTACACAAATGAGTACATTAGTAGTAGTGCATATGAGCACAGAACTCCGCCCCTCGGGCCCAACACTTAATGATCAGATAGTACCAGAACCGTAGAATAACTGCCTCAAGTAGTATCACAAACAACAAACAATGAACAAATGCATGAATGCAATGCAATGCATATGATGGTACATTCCAATACCCATTGCGGCGCACAGTCCGAGCCACCCATAATTATTTAACGTCGACGATACTCACTGGGGGTATGTACAGACTTCGGAGGGGCTCCTACAGCCCAAGCGCAATAACAAGCCATCTCATTGCATCAATCAAATCCTGGCCAGTCATTGTTACCTGACCACTTTATATCACACAGTGCCATTGTTACCACTGTTTCAAGTCACATCATACAGTGTCATTGTTACCACTGTTCTAAATTACTGTTGCAGTGCGTAGCCCGAACCACCTATAATCAGTCCAGAAAAATATCATAAGCCCCTTGAGCATTTATAAAACAGTAGTTCTCAACCCGAAATAAAATTTAAATTATTATTTGAGTTTTCAAAACTTAGAAATATGGTTGAGTCTTCAAAACAATATTACAAACCTTGGACTGAAACCAAATGATATGCAAAATATGCTAAAACAATAATATCAATCCACGAAGGGGTCCACAAGTCGGCACAAGGCCCCAACCAATGGCAACAAGCCCAATTCACAGTAATAAAGTATGCGTCTCAATCGCCAATATAGTATAAATAACACTCGGGATGGACCAAGTCACAATCCTCAATAGTAAACGACCCTGCACTTGCCATAGAATGTGTGTCACGCCTCAATATAGCGTTACGATGTGAAATTCGGGGTTTTAAACCATCAATATATCATTTAAAAGCATTACTCACCTCGAACCGGCAAACACTCTAGCACGTGATTCCTTTGCTCCTCAAATCAGTCTCCACGCGCATCGAATCTATCCAAAATTAGAGAGAATACATCACAATATAATAAGGGAACAATACCCAATCGAAAACAATCGAGAAATAGCAAAAATCTTGAAACTAGCAAAACTCGAGCCTCGGGCCCGCTTCTTAAAAAATTACAAAATTTACATCACCGTATTCCTCATCTCGCCACGAGTCCGTACATATCAAATTTACCAAAATCGGAGTTCAAATGACCCCTCAAATCTCTATTTTAACTCTATTAAGTTTCAAGCCCTAAACCACCATTTTTTTCCCATAAATTACTTGAGTTTTTAGCTCTAATCCATGTATTAGCATCATAAAATCGAGTTTTAAGTTCAAGAACTTTCCTCAAGTCGTTTCCACCTTGAATCCCTTTTTAATCTCAAACAAGAAGCTCTCAAAATGATTAACCATGGAGGAAAAATGACCCAAAATCGGATATAAACTCACTGCCCAGATTTTTAAGAATCACTGTTCACCCGCGCGGCACTGTTTAAGTGTGGGTTACTGTTCACTGCTGCTATAAAAACACAACAGCTTGCCAATAATTTACAGCAATTTTTGTTTTACTAAAATGGCTCTAAATCTGTCGTACGAACTCGGAATTAGATGATTCTTGTTCCTATGCGTCACAAATAATAATATGAACACAACCCTTCAATCAAAACTCAATTCGGAGCTCATTTACCTAGTGTGATACTCATTTTACTTGTTAAATAATTAACTCACATTTTACGTCAAAAATCCAATCGCGACTTGATGAAATTAAACCAAAGTTTTTAGATCAATCCTATAATTCATTATCAAAATTCCGGAAGTCTCGAAATCAAATTTGGATCTCTAGAACTAAAAATGAACCCTTAGATCATTACATGCTTATGCTCAAAACGGCAAAAACCTTCCAAAAACTCTTCCAAAACTTATCCGAGCCTCATGGGATCCCAACAAAGTATAATAACAGGTCCCATAATATGACACAAACTTAGTTGTTCCTTCGAATCACCAAAAACATTGCAAAAATACTAAATTCACCTCGGATTCAAGCCTATGAACTTTAAAACTTCTAACTTTCACATCTGATGCCGAAACACGTCAAAGCTAGTCCGAATGACCTCAAATTTTGAAGACAAGTGCAAAATGACATAACGAAGCAACAACAACACTGGGAATTCCATTACCCACGGATCAAAATCTCATTTATCGACCAGAATTTGCCAAAATACTAACTTTGTCAATTCAAGCTTAATTCTACACCGGTCATCACAAAAATATTCCCGACACATTCCTAAGTCCCAAATCACCTAAAGAATCTATCCGAACCATAAAATTCACATTTCGAGCGCTCTAACACATAAGTCAATATTTGGTTGACTTTTCCAACTTAAGCTTCCTTAAAAGAGACTAAGTGTCTCAAACCTTACCAAAATCATTCCGGAAAGACTTAAAATTTTGCACACAAGTCACATTCGATATTACGGGCTTGCCCCAACTTTCGGAACCGCATTCCGACCCCAATATCAAAATTTTCACTTTCGGTCAAATTTTCTCAAAAACTTTCAAATTTTTATATTTAGCCAAATGACTTCAAAATGACCTTCGGACATCCGAATTCACTTCCGATCGCGCTCCCAACTCCAAAAATCACCATACGGAGCTATTCCCAGACTCGATATCCCAAACGGACATCTATAACACTGAAATGCCTTCCAACCCAAATTTATGAAAGTATTCTAAAATACTAACTTCTACAATATATGTCGAAATGCTCATGGGTTATCCAAACCAAATCCGGTCATAAGCCCAAGTCCGAAATCATTATACGAACATGTTGGAACTTTCAGATCCAATCCTGAGGTCGTTTACTCAAAATTTCAATCTTAGCCATTTTCTTCAACTTAAGGTTGCCGCAATGAAAAGTTTCTTTCCAATTTGACTCAGAATTTTCCAAAATTCAACTCTGACCATACGTACAAGTCAATATACCTGAAATGAAGCTGTTCATGACTTCCAACTGCCGAACGACGCACTAGAGCTCAAAATAACCGGTCGGGTCGTTACATTCTCCTCTACTTAAATAGACGTTCGTCCTCGAATGTTCCAACAACTGCTCTTAATTTATCGAAAATCACTGTTTAACACCTCGGGCACCTTCCCGTGCTACCACAACTCATATGGACACATTAGTTTGATCAAATCTGCAGATATCCTCTTTTATCTGTACAATAAGTTCATTACCCAATTCCAACACCTGAAATTCTCTGCCAGACCTATTCCCTGCTTATAGACACTGTATCAACTACCACACGAGGTACCAGAACACGACTTCCACCTTTGTTGAATTAGCACCATGCATCGCATAATTCACCATCTAACCACAATGACACTCCATGAACCTTAATAGACAAAATTCCATGACTCTAATGCTCCCAATGCATATGATGATGTATCGATACATTATGTTATAATGCTGACGATACATCCACAACCGAGGAGATGTGCAGAAATTTGTAACCAATTGCAGAGTTAACCAAACATTAATTCTCTCCTTTTTGACTAAAATCATCACCTCATTACTACCCAAATACTGGTAACTGCCTTGTAATATACCTCACATAATCCCACTGCAATGGTCCTCAATACCAATAGTCTCACATCACCTAGTACGAGCTGCTCAGACAACCAATCACCACAGACAATGACCAATGGTCTCACATGATGCAAAAATGCGCCAATAGGCCATAATGCGAACAAAATACATAATGAAATGATCCAGGAATGGACTGCTCAACTCACACAACTAATATGGACTTCCCCCGAGAATAGGAATTTATCAAGCCATTTTACAGCACATATGGCACAATCACAATATTACATGAATTGACGAACGGAACAACTTATGATATTCCAACACCCCTCCTTGAGGAGAGCTATACTAAAATGAACACATCTGACTCACTTGAAGCCCATAATCCTATTTAAATCCATTAACCCACTTCAGGACGATTCTGCTCGCACTGAACTAGGCCGATAACCTTTCTTGGACCCGTAATAAGTCTTTTCTTCTCATAACATGCAAGAACTACCACCATAGCTGGGACAACAGTCCACAATCCACAACCAAATGAACCGAATGACTTCATATAGATCTTAGATATTCTTCCAATTTCAACATTCTTAAGTCCCCAAAATTTGACTAACTCCCAGATTTTTCAAATACTTCGGCAGAGTCTGCCTTGTAATTGGGCCTATTCACCTGTCAGAGTAACACCAAAACAACTCCTAACAGCATGTCCACAATCCAACAAGTACCACAAGTATATCAATAACACTAATCTCCGCATTATAAGTCCGACATTATCACAATGATATTTTGACATGGATCGCATCATTTGTATGATCATAACCAAATTTCTGGTCTTAATAGTTGTTCATAAATAATTCTATCATTATCAATAAATGTCATATTAACCACCACCTCATTTTAGATTTCATAATACTGAAAACAGAATATGAGGCATGAAGACCTCATTATTACTTACTCGGATTAATGAGTCACATTTAACGCCACATGGGAACTTATCTCATAAGCTAAAACTCAATGTTTACAGTAAGAAAATGACTGAATATGAACATCAAATATACCAGAATTATCAAATCAACCTAACTGGCATGACTCTCTTTTAATATTATTGTACGAATTAAAATTTACAAAGGAAAACTTTAAACTCATAATTATTTACCACAAGGACCTCGTCCTTACATAGCCTCCACCGCGGCTTGTAGCCCGATTTAAATATTTCACATTGTGCCAATTGCAGTTTTCAATTTCCTTTCTTTCTTCTTCTCAATAAATTTCGTAAACATTTTTTTCCATAGCACATAGCGAACCCTCATACTGATAGGGCATATAATTCATAAAAAAGTTGGAACCAATTATTCCGAAACACATTAAACCCATTGTAGTGAATAATAAACATTACTTTAACCTTACCCCAAATCCTTGGAGCCCAATTTCTAACATCCAGAATTCTTTTCAAGACCCGAGTCTCACATACACACACTGTATAAGTTCGAACAAACTGTGTCAAGCCATAACACTAACCCTAGATATAGTCGCATAACATACTACACAACTCGTATACTCGCAACACCATTCTCGATCACCATAACCACTCAAACCAACCAAGTAATAGTAGGAAACCCCACATTAAACTGAACCTTGCTCCAAAACCTTCGTACCCCATAAATAATGAAGAAATATACAGGAACTCACAATACACAACACGTTCCCCATACCTGTAGAAAGTATCTATTTTAAACCATGGTAGAAACATCAAGAACACTTGGAAATCCATTTTCTCCTAATCAAGCTATCAGAACTAAATTCCTCTAATTCAACCAGGCCACGCAGGTCATCAAACTCAGAAATATTGCCATATTACTACAACTAGTTCAACAAAAATTCTTCACAAGCTTAGGTAACATAGACCGTAGAATACCTCAATTCCACTACTAAGATCACCTTCATTCTCGTGACATGAGCCCTTGACCCACAGGAGGATTTATTCAATCACATAGTTTGGGCTCCTAGAATATGGCGCCGTTGGGGCTTTCTATTTGATTGTATCGAAAGGCCCAATGAATTGGGATTTCCCTATTGGTCCAGGTCATTTCGGGGCAAGCGGGTCATTTATGATGAAGAGGATGAGATTCATGAGAATGATTCGGAGTTCTTGCAGAGTGGAACCATGCAGTACCAGACACGAGATAGATCTTCCAAAGAACAAGGCCTTTTTCGAATAAGTCAATTCATTTGGGACCCTGCAGATCCACTCTTTTTCCTATTCAAAGATCATCCCCCTGGCTCTGTGTTTTCACATCGAGAATTATTTGCAGATGAAGAGATGTCAAAGGGGCTTCTTACTTCCCAAACAGACCCTCCTACATCTATATATAAACACTGGTTTATCAAGAATACGCAAGAAAAGCACTTAGAATTGTTGATTAATCGTCAAAGATGGCTTAGAACCAACAGTTCATTATCTAATGGATCTTTCCGTTCTAATACTCTATCCGAGAGTTATCCGTATTTATCAAATCTGTTCCTATCTAACGGAACGCTATTGGATCAAATGTCAAAGACATTGTTGAGAAAAAGATGGCTTTTCCTGGATGTAGATTATTTCGCATGAGATAATCCACCTACTTTGCCTCCAATTAACATTTTTGTATACTTTCCACCGTCATACACATTACACAATCACTTAGTCTTCCTGGGTCTAAACTCATACTGTAACATGAAATTTCCTTCACTCCAAATAGAAGATTTGAAAAGATTCTTCACGCCCATAACTCATAGCTACACCTCTAATCACAATGGAAATCATACACTTAATAATTCACCTATCATCCAGCAGATCTTCCTCGACACTTCCAAGTCATATAGAAACATCTCGCAGTACTAAAATACCCATCACATTGCTACCCAGCCGTCATTCCCACTAATAGGGGCAATACCGAATATATAAATTCAAAACACTTGCTCACACAATCAGCACCTCGGTGCTCAAGCCGTAGGAAAAGATCCAGCCTCAAGTCCTTCAAACTGGCCCAACATCAACTCATAGAGATCACGTCTCGCCCCTCAATCAGGGAATCACAAGCCATCAAGGCACATATGATACTAAGCGCTCATGCGCCCATGCGAACGCGTGGAAGGAATTTTAAGAGTTACTTTTCAAGCTGAATCAAGAACGCACGATGAGAATTCAAGAATGTGAAGTTTTCCTAAAGGTTTTGGAGCCTCTCGAGGATAATTACAGACGTCTCCATACCGATCCGCGAGACTCTACTAAACCTACTCATGACTCATGAGACCTATGTAACCTAGGCTCCGATACCAACTTGTCATGACCCAATTTTCTAACCCAGTTGTGATGGCGCCTCTCATGAAGACAAGGCTAGCCAACTAACCCAAACTTCTCTTTAACAATTATTAAACATAAATAAATAGATAAATACAGCTTAACAACAATAATAACCAATATTTACAGCCCAACATAACCCGACCGGGGTGTCACAAGTCGCGAGCCTCTAAAGAAAACCTGAACACAACTAATAGGGCCAATAATATACAAAATTAAATTTTGAAATTCTACAGACAATATTCGGTGCGGCGAACGCTAGCGATCACCTTGCTCAGCTACGATAGTAATACCTTCAATCAGCTAATATCCCGCTACCAGGTGATCAATACTTGCAGCTACGCGCGAGGTGCAGGGAGTAAAGTGAGTACTCCAACCCAGTGAGTAATAAAAGTAAATAATAACTGAGCTGTAAGAAATCACGTATAATAGATCATCATTCTATAAAGAAGCAGTGAAACCCCTTTGAGAAATTAGTGAAGCTACGAAATCTTTGAAGAAACATTTTAGCTCAGTTTAAAGACTCTTTCGAAAAATGCTTTTTTTTTTCTAACAATTACGCAAATGAATACAATAGTAGTAGTGCATATAAGCACAGAACTCCACCCCTCGGGCCCAACACTTAATGATCAGATAGTACCAGAACCACATATAACTGCCTCAAGAAGTATCACAAACAACAAACAATGAACAAATGCATGAATGCAATGCAATGCATATGATGGTACACTTCAGTACCCACTACGGCGCGCAGTCTGAGCGACCCATAATCATTTAACGTCGACGCAGCTCACTAGGGATATGTACAGACTCCGGAGGGGTTCCCACAGCCCAAGCACAATAACAAGCCATCTAGTGGCATCAATCAAATCTTGGTCAGTCATTGTTACCTGACCACTTTATATCACACAGTGCCACTGTTACCACTATTTCAAGTCACATCATACAGTGTCATTGTTACCACTGTTCTAAATCACTGTTGCGGTGCGCAGCCCGAACTACATATAATCAGTCCAGGAAAACATCATAAGCCCCTTGGGCATTTATAAAACAGTAGTTCTCAGCCCGAAATAACATTTAAAATATCATTTGAGTTTTCAAAACTTAGAAATATGGCTGAGTTTGCAAAACAATATTAAAAACCTTGGGTTGAAACCAAATGATATGCAAAATATGCTAAAATAGTAATATCAATCCCCCAAGGGGTCCACAAGTCGACACAAGGCCCCAACCAATGGCAACAAGCCCAATTCACAGTAATAAAGTATGCGTCTCAATCGCCAATATAGTGGAAATAACACTCGGGAAGGACCAATCACAATCCTCAATAGTAAACGACCCCGCACACACCATAGAATGCATGTCATGCCTCAATATAGCGTTACGATGTGAAATTCGGGGTTTCAAACCCTCCGGATATTATTTACAAGCATTACTCACCTCAAACCGACGAAAACTCTAGCACGTGACGCCTTTGCTCCTCAAATCGGCTTCCACGCGTGTCAAATCTATCCAAAATTAAAGCGGATACATCACAATATGATAAGGGAACAATACCCAATCGAAAACAATAAATAGCAAAATTCTTGAAACTAGCAAAACCCGAACCGCGGGCCCGTTTCTCAAAAAATTATGAAATTTATATCACTGGATTCCTCGTCTCGCCACGAGTCCGTACATATCAAATTTACTAAAATCGGAGTTCAAAATGAAACCTCAAATCTCCATTTTAACTCTATTAAGTTTCAAGCCCTAAACCATCATTTTTGCTCATAAATTACTTGAGTTTTCAGCTCTAATCCATGTATTAGCATCATAAAATCGAGTTTTAAGTTCAACAACTTTCCTCAAGTCGTTTCCACCTTGAATCCCTCTTTAATATCCACCAAGAAGCTCTCAAAATGATCAACCATGGAGGAAAAATGACCCAAAATCGGATATAAACTCACTGTCCAGATATTTTAGAATCACTATTCACCCCTCGCGCTACTGTTAACACGTGGATTACTGTTCACTACTGCTAAAAAAAAATACAGCAGCTACCCAATAATTTGCAGAAGTTTTTGTTTCACTAAAATGGCTATAAATCCGTCATACGAACTCAGAATTAGATGATTCTTGTTCCTACGTGTCACAAATAATAATACGAATAGAACCCTTTAGCTGAAACTCAATTCGGAGCTCATTTTCCCAATGCGATACTCATTTCACTCGTTAAACAATTAACTCACATTTCGCGTCAAAAACCCAATCGCGACTTGATGAAATTAAACTAAAAGTTTCAGATCAGTCCTATAATTCATTATCAAAGTTTTGGAAGTCTCGAAATCAAATTTCAATATCTAGAACTAAAAATGAACCCTTAGATCATTACATGCTAATGTTCAAAATGGCAAAAATCTTCCAAAAACTCTTCCAAAACTTATCCGAGCCTCATGAGATCATAGCAAAGTATACTAACAAGTAATATGACACAAACTTAGTTGTTCCTTCGAATCACCAAAAATAATGCAAAAATACTAAATTCACCTCGGATTCAAGCCTATGAACTTTGAAACTTCTAACTTTCACATCCGAATGACCTCAACTTTTGTAGACAATTCCAACATGACATGACGAAGCTACAGCAACACTCGGAATTCTATTCCTACTCTCTGATCAAAATTTCATCTATAGACCGGAATTCGCCAAAATACTAACTTTGCCAATTCAAGCTTAATTCTACACCGATCATCACAAAAATATTATGGACACATTCCTAAGTCTCAAATCACCTAACGAAGCTATTTGAACCATAAAATTTGCATTTCAAGCGCTCTTACATATAAATCAATATTCAGTTGACTTTTCCAACTTAAGTGTCACGACCCTAGTTCACCAATCGTGAACATGTCATGATGGCACCCAGTCCCCACGACTAGGTAAGCCTAACACGTTGCAGAATATACAAGTTATGAACACTTAAATAAGAAACAGCGGAAAAACAGCATAAAAGATATGTAATCCGTGCCGCTTGGCACATACATCCGTCAACACAATGAATAAAACACTACCAAGATCCGGAATCCCACGGTAACACGGACTAAAAGAGAATATACAACTGTGGCTCTATGTGTAAAGAGTATCTATCAACGGGATGAAGGAAAAATGCTAACTAGTACTACTAGAATAGAAGGAAAGCCTCCGGATCCGCGGGCGTAGCAGATCATACCTCGAGGTCTCCCAGAAGTTGCGGAATCACCTAGCACAAGCCTGCTCTGATGTACCTGGATCTGCACAACAAAAGTGTGCAGAAGAGTAGCATGAGTACACCACGGCGGTATTCAGTAAGTGCCAAGCCTAACCTCGATGGAGTGGTGACGAGGAAGGTCAGGGCCCTACTGAGGAACAATAACATAATGAAAATAACAATAATAAGCAGTTTAAATGATAATAATTTCCGAAATTAACAACAATAAATGATTACTGCAATCGTCTACAATTAAGCTAACAACAAATAGTTAACTCAATAAAACAAGTCCAGGACCTGTGGGAATCGAACCCACAGTCCCATTGACAGTACCTCCGGGTCTCCGGGAATCGAACCCGCAGCCCATGTCTCAATAAATAATCAATAACTCAGGATCTCCGGGAATCGAACCCGCAGTCCCTACCAATAACTCAGGATCTCGGGAATCAAACCCGCAGTCCCTACCAATAACTCAGGATCTCGGGAATCGAACCCGCAGTCCCTACAAATAACTCAGGATCTCGGGAATCGAACCCGCAGTCCCTACCAATATCACTCCGGGTCTCCGGGAATCGAACCCACAGCCCTGGGTCTCCGGGAATTGAACCCGCAGTCCACAAGCACAACAAATAAAGGAATACACAGAGAGAATAAATTATGCTTAACTATAACTTCACCGAAAAATAGTGCCAATAATTATCAAGAAGTTCAAATAAGACAATTAGGCCACTAAACAGTTAAGTACTACCTATTCATGCTGTTCTAACTACTGCCAGGTAGAATATCAAATTAACAGCTAAAGACAGGATTATCACTCATCGAACATTTCAAATAAAGTATGTGTCCAACAACCAGCGCATGTACACGCCCGTCACCTCGCGTACAAGGCATTTAAACTATCACATAATATCCTAGGGGTAAAAATTCCCCCACACGAGGTTAGACAAGCCACTTACCTCGACTCCGGTACAAAACCGCTAAGAAATAACTCTCTTGCCGCGAATGTCGGCCTCCACAGGTGTAGTATCTGATAAAAATCAATAGAATCACATCAATATAGGCCAATTGGGCATTACCCAATCAAAATAACTCAAAATACACCAAAACCCACAAGTTGCCAAAACCCGACTTCCGGTACGCTTATCGAAAAATCACGAAAATTATATATTCGGGTTCCTTATCTCAATACGAGTCCGTGCATATAAAATTTATCGAAATCGGACTCCGTTTGTCCATTCAAATCAAAGGTTTTCTAAAATTTAGGCCTAGGGGTGAAACCCACCTTTAATCTCCCATTTTCAGTGAAATAATCACGGATTTCATGATAAACCAACGAATTAAGGTCAAGAAACTTACCCCCGATGATTTCCCGATGATATCCCAGCGTTTCCCCTTCGAAATCCTTTCTTGGAGCTCAAAAATGGCGTTTTTGATTTATGGGTCGCGACTGAAATGTTTCTGGACTTAAGTCACTGCCAGACATTTTTACTCTATGCGATCGCATGAACCCTGTTGCGATCGCATAGAACAAATTTTGACCCTCGCCAAACTACTCTATGCGATCGCATAGTCCTCAATGCAATCGCAATGCTCACCAAAATATACCTATGCGATCGCATACCCTGCTCCGCGATCGCATAGAACAAAAAGCTGGGTTTGGCCCCCCCTCTCTATACACTATGCGCATAGGGCTATACGCGATCGCAGAGCACTACCTTCCAAAGCTATGCGATCGCATAACCTTGCACGCGATCGCATAGAACAAATACTTGGCCTCTTCAATATCTTCTATGCGATCGCATCAGTCCATTGCGATCACATAGAGCATTCGTCTGCAGCACATACCAGCAGTTAACAGCATTTCCAAAATGCATGAAATAGCCCGATTGGACCCCCGGATTCATCCCGAGACCCCCGGGACCCCAACGAAAACCACCAACATATTCCAAAACACGATACGAACTTGTTCCAATCATAAAAACACGTCTAACAACATCAAAACCCATAATTCACATCGAATTCAAGCCTAAATTTCTTAAAACTTTCCGAATTGCACATTCGATCTAAAACCCGACCAAACGACGTCCGAATGACCTGAAAATTTGCGAGACATAACCAAAATCACATAACGAAGCTACAAAAATTGTCGGAATTCCATTCCGACTCCCGGATCAAAATCTCACCTAACGCTCGGATTCGCCAAAATTTCAAACTTCGGCATTTCAAGCCTAAATGAGCTACGGACCTCCAAAATACATTCCGAACGCGCTCCCAACCCCGAAATCACCTAACAAAGCTAATGGAACCATCGGATTTCTGTTCCGAGGTCGTCTTAATGCTGTTTTGACTGCAGACCATTTTCCAACTTTAAAGCTCCCATTTAGGAACTAAGTGTCCCAAAACGCTCCAAATTTCAGAACCGACTCTCCCGGCAAACCACAATAGCAGAAATGAACTTAGGGGAACAGTTAAATTGGGGATTGAGGCGTAATTTTCTAAAATGACCGGCCGGGTCGTTACATCTTCCCACACTTAAAAGATTCGTTCGTCCTCGAACGAGTATAGAAAACATACCTGGACTCGTGAAAAGATGAGGGTACTGGCTGCGCATATCCTGCTCGGTCTCCCAAGTCGCCTCCTCGACCGGCTGGCCCCGCCACTGAACCTTTACCGAAGCGATGTTCTTTGACCTTAGCTTTCTGACCTGCCTGTCTAGAATGGCTACTGGCTCCTCAACATAAGACAGATCCTTGTCTAGCTGAACAAAAGTGAAATCCAACACATGCCACGGGTCACCATGGTATCTCCGGAGCGTGGAGACATGAAATACGGGGTGAACTCCGGCTAGGCTGGGAGGTAAGGCCAACTCATAAGCAACCTCCCCAACATGCCTCAAAATCTCAAAAGGGCCAATAAATCTAGGACTCAGCTTTCCTTTCTTCCCAAACCTCAAAACGCCCTTCATGGGCGAGACTCGAAGTAGAACCCGCTCGCCAACCATAAAAGCCACATCGCGAACCTTTTTGTCCGCATAACTCTTCTGTCTAGACTGGGCTGCACGAAGTCTGTCCTGAATCACCTTGACCTTGTCCATAGCCTCCTGAACCATATCAGTACCTAGCAACCTGGCCTCGCCCGGCTCAAACCAACCCACGGGAGACCTGCACCTCCTACCATATAGGGCCTCATACGGTGCCATCTGAATACTAGACTGGTAGCTGTTGTTATAAGCAAACTCTGCCAGTGGCAAGAAGTGATCCCATGAACCTCCAAACTCAATCACGCACGCACGGAGCATATCCTCCAAAATATGAATAGTGCGTTCGGACTGCCCATCAGTCTGGGGGTGAAAGGCTGTGCTCAGCTCTACCCGAGTACCTAACTCCTGCTGTACGGCTCTCCAGAACCGTGAAGTGAACCGAGTGCCTCTATCCGAAATGATGGAAACTGGAATACCATGCAGCCGAACTATCTCCCTGATATAGATCTCCGCCAGTCATTCCGATGAATAAGTGGTGCTCACCGGTATGAAATGGGCGGACTTGGTCCGCCGATCCACAATAACCCAGATGGAATCGAACTTCCTAACAGTCCGTGGAATCCCAGATACAAAGTCCATGGTGATGCGCTCCCATTTCCACTCTGGAATCTCAATCCGCTGCATCAATCCACCCGGGCGCTGATGCTCATACTTCACCTGCTGGCGGTTGAGGCATCTAGAAACATAATCAACTATATCCCTCTTCATCCGCCTCCACCAGGTAATGCTGTTTCAAGTCCTGATACATCTTCGCGGATCTCGGATGGATGGAATACCGCGAGCTATGGGCCTCTGCTAGGATCAGCTCTCGAAGATCATCTACATTGGGCACACAGATACGCCCCTGCATCCTTATAACTCCATCATCCCCGATGGTAACATCGCGGGCATCACCTCGCCGAACTCTATCCTGAAGGACAAGCAAATGAGGGTCGTCGAACTGACGCTCCCTGATGCGGTCAAATAGAGAAGACCGAGAAACCACACATGCCAGAATCCGGCTGGGCTCCGAAAGATCCAGTCTAACAAACTGCCTGGCTAGAGCCTGAACATCCATCGCCATAGGCCTCTCTGAAACTGGTAGATATGCTAAACTCCCCAAACTCTCTGCTCGACGACTTAAGGCATCGGCAACCACATTAGCCTTGCCCGGATGATAGAGAATAGTAATATCATAGTCCTTCGGTAGCTCCAACCATCTCCTCTGACGCATATTCAGGTCCTTCTGCTTAAGCAAGTGCTGCAAGCTCCGGTGATCAGTGTAGATCTCACAAGGAATCCCATATAAGTAATGACGCCAAATCTTCATGGCGTGAACAATGGCAGCTAGCTCCAAATCATGAGCAGGGAAATTTTTCTCATGCACCTTCAGCTGTCTAGACGCGTAGGCAATCACCCTACCGTCCTGCATTAATACCGCACCGAGTCCAACTCGTGAGGCATCACAATATACAGTATAGGACCCCGAACCTGTAGGCAACATCAATATAGGGGCCGAAGTCAAAGCTGTCTTGAGCTTCTGAAAGCTCGCCTCACACTCATCTGTCCACTGGAAAGGCGCACCCTTTTATGTCAATCTAGTCATAGGTGCTGCAATTGAAGAGAACCCCTCTACGAAACGACGGTAATAGCCCGCCAAACCAAGGAAACTGTGAATCTCAGTAGCGGAAGAGGGTCTGGGCCAACTCTGCACGGCCTCCACCTTCCTCGGATCTACTCGAATACCATCACTCGACACCACGTGGCCCAAAAATGCCACCGAACTCAACCAGAATTCACATTTAGAGAACTTGGCATAAAGCTACTTCTCCCTTAGTATCTGAAGCACTATCCTCAAATGCTGCTCGTGCTCTTCCCGGCTCCGGGAATATACTAGAATATCATCAATGAAAACAATCACGATCGAGTCCAGATAAGGCCTGAACACACTGTGCATCAAACGCATAAAGGCTGTTGGGGCATTAGTCAGCCTGAAAGACATCACGAGGAACTCATAGTGACCATACCGAGTCCTGAAGTCAGTCTTCGGGATATCCGGCTCCCGAATTTTCAGCTGATGATAACCAGAGCGCAAATCAATCTTGGAGAACACCTGTGTGCCCTGTAGCTGATCAAATAAATCATCAATACGGGGCAAAGGATACCGGTTCTTCACTGTAACATTGTTCAGTTGACGATAGTCAATACACATACGCATAGAACCGTACTTTTTCTTCACAAACAATACAGGAGCACCCCAAGGCGAAACACTGGGTCGAATGAAACCCTTGCCCCATAATTCCTGTAACTGATCCTTCAACTCCTTCAACTTAGGAGGAGCCATACGGTACGGTGAAATAGAAATGGGCTGAGTGCCCGGCAACAAATCAATAGCAAAGTCAATGTCTCTGTCGGGCGGAATACCCGGGAGATTAGCTGGGAATACATCAACAAAGTCACGTACCACAAGAACAGAATCAATAGAGGGAGTGTCAATACTGACGTCCCGCACATAGGCTAGATAAGCAGCACACCCCTTCTCAACCATACGCCGAGCTCTGAGAAAAGAAATAACACGGCTGGGGGTGTGATCTAGGGTACCACTCCACTCAATACGTGGAATGCCTGGCATAGCCAGCGTCACGGTCTTGGCGTGACAATCAAGAATAGCATAATGGGGCGACAACCAGTCCATGCCCAAAATAATATCAAAATCGACCATCCCGAGCAACAATAGATCCGCTCTGGTCTCAAAATCACAAATGGTAACCAAACACGACCGATATACACGGTCCACAGCCAAAGAATCACCCACCGTAGTGGAAACATAAATGGGGGCACTCAAAGAATCCCGAGGCACACCCAAATGAGAAGCAAAGTAAGAAGACACATATGAAAAAGTGGAACCAGGGTCGAATAGAACCGATGCCTCCCTGTGACTAACCAGAATAATACCTATGATAACAGAATCAGATGTAACAGCCGCAGCGCGATCAGGAATAGCATAGAATCTGGCTTGTCCCCCCTCTCGAGTGCGGCCTCTGGAACCCTGACCCCCGCCCCTGGCTGGCTGGGCAGGTAGAGTGGCAGCTGGAGCCGGAATGATGGCCTGCTGACCCTGAGAACCACGCTGATGCTGCGAAGACTGAGGAGGTGCTCCCCTCCTACACCTGGGGCACTCTTTAACTAGATGGCGAGTATCCCCGCACCCAAAGCAAGCTCTAGGAGGACACGGTGACCATGACTGCCCGGCCTCACCCCCACTAGTCTGACCCCTGGAAGGACCCCGCGCAGGAGGTGCACTAGAAACTGGGGGAGCATAATAAGGCTCCTGAGGTGCTGGAAGAGCTGGAGTACTACCGGCTGCGGGCAATGCTGAGTGAACTGGTCGGCCGGAATAACCCCTGCCAAAACGACCGGCTGCTGAAGTGCGGGCACCGGAGAAATGGCCCGACTCACGAGACCTCTTGGCCTCTCTATCTCCCCGCTCTCTAGGGAGCATACTCTCGATCCTCCTGGCAATGCTAACTGCCTGCTGATAAGATATATCTGTCTCCAACTCTCTGGCCATGCTGGATCGGATAGGCGGAATCAGGCCCTCAATAAATCTCCGCACTCTCTCCCGAACCGTGGCTACCAAGGCCGGTGCATGCTTGGCTAGACGGGTGAAACTGATGGCATACTCCGATACTGACAAGGAACCCTGTCGCAATCGCTCAAACTCCGAGCGCCAAGAATCCCTAAGGCTCCGAGGAACAAACTCTCTCAAAAATAGATCTGAAAACTGCGTCCAAGTCAATGAAGCAGACTCCTCTGGACTATCCAACTCATACGTGCGCCACCAATCATAAGCGGCCCCGCGAAACTGAAAAGCAGTGAAGGAAACCCCGCTGGTCTCCACAATCCCCATAGTACGAAGAATACGATGACACTCCTCCAGAAAACCCAATGCATCATCTGAAGCCAAACCACTGAACACTGGAGGGTCATATTTCTTGAACCTCTCCAATCTACGCTGCTCGTCCTCAGAGGCAGCTGATCCACCTCCGGGCTGTGCTGGGGCGGCAGGAGGCATGACCAAAACATCTGGAACCTGTCCCACTGGCACACGCTGCTCAGGTGTAATGGCTGTGGGAGTCTAGGCCCCTCCCCCGGCCTGGGATGTAGCTGCGACGAGAGGAAGCAGTCCCGCCTTAGCTAAAGTGGTATACATACTCATGAACTGGGCCAGGGTCTCCTGTAGTGCTGGAGTAGTAGCAGCTGTAGTCAGTGTACCAGGTGCCTGCGCCCCAACCTGGTCTACCTGTGGCACCTCAGCGGCGGTGTGCGTGGGTGCTGTGGCTGCACCTCGGGCGCGTCCTCTTCCTCTACCTCGGCCCCGGCCTCTGACGGCGGCAACAGGGGGCGCGGGTACCTGATCGTCGCGAGTAGCTCGTGTCCTCACCATCCGTGAGAGAATAGAAAGCAATAGTTTAGATTTTTGATGCCAAAAATGTCGCACGACAAGGAATCCAAAAGAAATGAAGAATTTCCTAAACGGTTACACAGCCCCTCGTAGATAAATACAGACGTCTCTGCATCGATCAGCGAGACTCTACGTAACCGGTCTGTGTCCCATGACTCCTATGAACCTGGCTCTGATACCAACTTGTCATGACCCTAGTTCACCAATCGTGAACATGTCATGATGGCACCCAGTCCCCACGACTAGGTAAGTCTAACACGTTGTGGAATATACAAGTTATGAACACTTAAATAAGAAACAGCGGAAAAACATCATAAAAGATATGTAATCCGTGCCGCTTGGCACATACATCCGTCAACACAATGAATAAAACACTACCAAGATCCGGAATCCCACGGTAACACAGAGTAAAAGAGAAAATACAACTATGGCTCTATGTGTAAAGAGTATCTATCAACGAGATGAAGGAAAAATGCTGACTAGTACTACTAGAATAGAAGGAAAGCCTCCGGATCCGCGGGCTTAGTAGATCATACCTCGAGGTCTTCCAGAAGTTGCAGAATCACCCAGCACGAGCCTGCTCTGATGTACCTGGATCTGCACAACAAAAGTGTGCAGAAGAGTAGCATGAGTACACCACGGCGGTATTCAGTAAGTGCCAAGCCTAACCTCGATGGAGTAGTGACGAGGAAGGTTAGGCCCTACTGAGGAACAATAACATAATGATAATAACAATAATAAGCAGTTTAAATGATAATAATTTTCGAAAAATAACAACAATAAATGATTACTGCAATCGTCTACAATTAAGCTAACAACAAATAGTCAACTCAATAAAACAAGTCCAGGACCTGTGGGAATCGAACCCACAGTCCCATTGACAGTACCTCTGGGTCTCCGGGAATCGAACCCGCAGCCCATGTCTCAATAAATAATCAATAACTCAGGATCTCCGGGAATCGAACCCGCAGTCCCTACAAATAACTCAGGATCTCGGGAATCAAACCCACAGTCCCTACCAATAACTCAGGATCTCGGGAATCGAACCCGCAGTCCCTACCAATAACTCAGGATCTCGGGAATCAAACCCACAGTTCCTACCAATATCACTCCGGGTCTCTGGGAATCGAACCCATAGCCCTGGGTCTCCGGGAATTAAACCCGCAGTCCACAAGCACAGCAAATGAAGGAATACACAGAGAGAATAAATTATGCTTAACTATAACTTCACCGAAAAATAGTGCCAATAATTATCAAGAAGTTCAAATAAGACAATTAGGCCACTAAAAAGTTAAGTACTACCTATTCATGCTGTTCTAACTACTGCCGGGTAGAATATCAAATTAACAGCTAAAGACATGATTATCACTCATCGAACATTTCAAATAAAGTATGCGTCCAACAACCAGCGCATGTACATGCCCGTCACCTCGCGTACAAGGCATTTAAACTATCACATATCCTAGGGGTAAAAATTCCCCCACACGAGGTTAGACAAGCCACTTACCTCAACTCCGGTACAAAACCGCTAAGTAATAACTCTCTTGCCGCGAATGTCGGCCTCCACAGGTGTAGTATCTGATAAAAATCAATAGAATCACATCAATATAAGCCAATTGGGCATTACCCACCAAAACCCACAAGTTGCCAAAACCCGACTTCCGGTACGCTTATCGAAAAATCACAAAAATTATATTCGGGTTCCTTATCTCAATACGAGTCCGTGCATATAAAATTTATCGAAATCGGACTCCGTTTGCCCATTCAAATCAAAGGTTTTCTAAAATTTAGGCCTAGGGCTCAAACCCACCTTTAATCTCCCATTTTCAGTGAAATAATCACGGTTTCATGATAAACCAACGAATTAAGGTCAAGAGACTTACCCCCGATGATTTCCCGATTATATCCCAGCGTTTCCCCTTCGTAATCATTTCTTGGAGCTCAAAAATGGCATTTTTGATTTATGGGTCGCGGCTGAAATGTTTCTGGACTTAAGTCACTGCCAGACATTTTTACTCTATGCTATCGCATGAACCCTGTTGCGATCGCATAGAACAAATTTTGACCCTCGCTAAACTACTCTATGCGATCGCATAGTCCTCAATGCGATCGCAATGCTCACCAAAATATACCTATGCGATCGCATACCCTGCTCCGCGATCGCATAGAACAAAAAGCTGGGTCTGGCCCCCCCTCTCTATACACTATGCGATCGCATAGGGCTATACGCGATCGCAGAGCACTACATTCCAAAGCTATGCGATCGCATAACCTTGCACGCGATCGCATAGAACAAATACTTGGCCTCTTCAATATCTTCTATGCGATCGCATCAGTCCATTGCGATCACATAGAGCATTCGTCTGCAGCACATACCAGCAGTTAACAGCATTTCCAAAATGCATGAAATAGCCCGATTGGACCCCCGGATTCATCCCTAAAGAAAACCACCAACATATTCCAAAACACGATACGAACTTGTTCCAATCATAAAAACACGTCTAACAACATCAAAACCCATAATTCACATCGAATTCAAGCCTAAATTTCTTAAAACTTTCCGAATTGCACATTTGATCTAAAACCCGACCAAACGACGTCCGAAAGACCTGAAAATTTGCAGACATAACCAAATTCACATAACGAAGCTACAGAAATTGTCGGAATTCCATTCCGACTCCCAGATCAAAATCTCACCTAACGCTCGGATTCGCCAAAATTTCAAACTTCGGCATTTCAAGCCTAAATGAGCTACGGACCTCCAAAATACATTCCGAACGCGCTCCCAACCCCGAAATCACCTAACGGAGCTAATGGAACCATCAGATTTCCGTTCCAAGGTCGTCTTAATGCTGTTCCGACTACAGACCCTTTTCCAACTTTAAAGCTCCCATTTAGGGACTAAGTGTCCCAAAACGCTCCAAATTTCAGAACCGACTCTCCCGACAAACCACAATAGCAGAAATGAACTTAGGGGAACAGTTAAATTGGGGATTGGGGTGTAATTTTCTAAAACGACCGGCCGGATCGTTACATTAAGCTTCCTTAAAAGATACTAAGTATCTCAAACCTTACCAAAATCATTCCAGAATGACTTGAAATTTTGCACACAAGTCACATTCATCATTATGGGCTTGCCCCAACTTTCAGAACCGCATCCCGACCCCGATATCAAAATTTCCACTTCCGGTCGAATTTTCTCAAAAACCTTCAAATTTCTATGTTTAGCCAAATGACTTAAAAATAACTTACGGACATCCCAATTCACTTTCGATTGCGCTCCCAACTCCAGAATCACCATACAGAGCTATTCCCAGACTCAGAATCCCAAACGGACATCTATAACACTGAAATGCCTTCCAACCTATATTTATGAAATTCTTTTAACTGACTTCCACAATATACGCTGAAATGCTCACGGGTTGTCCAACACCAAATCTGTACATACACCCAAGTCCGAAAGCATCATACGAACATACAGAAACTTTAAAATTCCAATTCCAAGGTCGTTTACTCAAAATTTCAATCTTAGCCATTTTGTTCAACTTAAGGTTGCCGCAATGAAAAGTTTCTTTCCTATTTGACTCTGAATTTCCCGAAATTCAACTCTGACCATACGTACAAGTCAATATACCTGAAATGAAGGTGTTCATGACTTCCAACTACTGAATAATGCGCTAGAGCTCAAAACGACCAATCAGATCGTTACATGAGAAAAGACAAAATAATAATCCTGGCCATATAAATATACATGGGTGTGGCAAGTGGCCAAATAATAATCGACATGATAGTGGTCGTTATAAATAAGAGAACAATAAGGATTCTCAGAGTAATCCTTCAAAAGGCAAAGGTAATGCTTTCCACCGATGTGGTATGAAAATCATTGGGCACGAATTTATCATACACCTCAATATTTTGTCAAACTTTATCAAGCATCTATAAAAGGGAAACAAATTAAAGTTGAGACTCACTTGACTTTTCAAAATGATGTTGAAGTGGGCCCTATGAATAATTATGATAAAGTTGAAGCAAACCTTGCCTATATAGATGATATTTTTGAAGGTCTTGTAGATACTCATTTAGAAAATGGAGACTTCTTTGAGCATCATAACTGAAGACTTATTATTGAGAATAATTATAAGAATAAATGTATTTCTATTATGAAGTTCATATTTTGAATAAAACTTTTTATATTATTGGTATTTAATTCCATAAATATAGTTTCTTTTATTCTTAAAATTTTCAATATTACTTATGATGTATTTTTTTTCTTCTTCTTGAAGAATATGAAAACTTCCCAGTCTTCAGTTGACCGTATGAATAATAAAGAAGAAATATGTCTTCTGGATAGTGCTACGACGCACACCATATTAAAATATAAGAGATATTTCTCTTATTTAATTATGAAAGAAGCCAATATAATTACAATATCCGGTAGTACAAATTAATTGAGGGCTCTGGAAGAGCTACGGTATTACTACCTGGAGGAACTTGTTAGGGATATATTATATATGCCCTAGATCTAATATCTTATTTGATGATTTGATCATATTTTTGTTAACGTCATTTTATAGAAATATATATGGCATTTGATAATCTTTTATTATTATTATTAATTGCTTGATTAATTTGATAAGGTCCTTGATTAAATTTTGAGATTTGCCATCGTGATAGAGATCATGATAATGAGAGCAAAGTCTCTAACAATTTAATTTAAATTTTTTCTTGATCATAGGATTATTAATTTGGACATTAGTAGTTCGGTTAGATCAATATTTATGTGATCGTCTTTATGGGATAAAAATTAGTTGATCTCATTAACTAAATCGCATAGATAGATGATGCATATAGAGATATGATCATTGAACCGACTCATTGGATGATTCCTAATGGTTAGAATTACCATAAGCTGTCAATGAGATATTTTCTTGAAGAATGTGATGTAAGAATTTCCGTTGAGCTGAGATCGTTATAGTAATTGACAAGTTATTTATTGTACTTTGATACCAGACACCTATAGCCCTAGGGATATAGTTAAAAGGATATTGGGTACAATTAAATATTTGTAGAATTAGTGATTGATCAAGATGAAATCTGTCAACTCTTGGTAATGAGTTTAAGCTCCATGTTGTCATAAATTATAAATGACCAAACTAAGACCTTCGCCAGGAAAATTTAATGAAATAAGAAATGAGTTTCTTAGATCATTCAATGATCGTTTATATTTGACGTGCACACATAGTTGGTCTCCTATTAGAATTTGACAGTTGAACCATATCCTAGGGTGACCCAGAGCTATAAAGACAGAAGGAATTATTACATTATTCTTCTGCTGGTTTTTGAGAGTAAATTGTATACTTCACGTTATTCGGTCCTTAAGGACTGTTGCTAGACGCCACCCTTGATAAGTATATTGATGTGATCAATTTACTACCGATTTAGTATTAAACCTGTGGGGTCGCACACTTGCGAGTGTTCTGATCCTTGCTAAAGGATTAACTAACTTACTATTTGATAATTAAATTATAGAATTTAATTAATCAAATAAATTTAGCGATTAGTCCAAATGAAATATTATTATATTTGTTGCTAGCACAAGTGATATAATTAATATTGTGAATAAATTAAAGTTTTTTTTGTTTGGAATCGAAAATTAAATTATCTCTGAATTGTAATATATGTGTGATATATATAATTAATATTTACATATAATATATGTATATAAATATTAGTGAAAGGTTGAGGTTGACGTATTAGTGAATTCCAAATTTTGAATTGGATTCACGTGTTAAGTTTACAAAAAGGACTTGTCGGCAGTTTAAGGTCTTAAACCCATTTGGAATGAGATTTATGTATTTTCAATTGAAAATTTACGTTTGGATATTGGTGAAGGATTACTAAAGTAGAGGCGAGGTAGGTGGATTGATCCTCATGTGTAATTGAAAGGTATTTGATACTCCCTCCGTTTCAATTTATGTGAACCTATTTCCTTTTTAGTCCGTGCTAAAAAGAATGACCTCTTTCCTTATTTGGAAACAATTTACCTTTATGCAATGATTTATAGCCACACAAAATAAAGGTGCCTCATTTTACACCACAAGATCAAAAGTCTTCTCTCTTTTCTTAAATTTCGTGCCCAGTCAAATGGGTTCACATAAATTGAAACGGAGGGAGTATATGTTTGTTGCAATGAGCAACTTAAATTGAAACGGAGGGAGTAAATATATATATATATATATATAGAACGAAAAACAGTTTTCGCAGGCGCCGCACAAGAAAAACTAAGAGATAGTCTTGCTGTCTTGGCAAAGAAAATCTGTTTTCTTGACGTGTTTATTGGCTGGATTTTGAGAAAGTTTCACCACACAAATTTATTCAATTTGTTCGCGGGTTTCATTGATCAAAGGGTTGATAGCAAGGGTCGGTCTCGGTGTGGATACGCATAGAGTCTTCGCACTATCGAAAAATTTTGAAACGAGACTCTCTTCACTAGGTACGTCTCCGATCTGATTTTTGACATGTAAATAAATTTTAAACACGAAAAAATCTGCCTAGGATTGTTATTGTCTTCCACTACATGTTACAAACACTTATACGCAATCCTACAGTGGTATCAGAGCCGTGATTTATTGTATCTAAAATTTATTTATGAAATATTTTAATATTAAATTTGAAGAGTTTAAACCATAATACATATGTCTTGTGCAGTATTCAAATCGTTTGAATGTTGGTATTCTTTTATTGTGGAAAAATATGCATTACTCATAACTTGAATTTGGAATTTTCTATTAGATATAATGGGAATCTATAATACGTTACATGATTCTACTGTTATTTTTAATTGTTATTGTGACGACCCGACCCGTCGTCTCATGAGTTACCGCTCCATTTTCTCCCATTTTGTTCTTCTTCATGTTTTGTTATCGGTATGTGGTATGTTAGAGTTGATTTGAATTGGTGTTGATAAGAAATAAAATACTTAGTCTCTTTAAGGAATGTTTAAGTTGGAAAAGTCAACCGGACGTTGACTTATGAGTTATAGGGCTTGGATGTGATTTCCGGTGTTTCGGATAGCTTCGAGGGATGGTTTGTGACTTAGGAGTGCGATCAGAATTGATTTTGGAGGTCCGGTATAGAATTAAGCTTGAATTGGCGAAGTTAGTATTTTGGCGGATTCCGGTTGATAGGTGAGATTTTAATCCGATGGTCACAATAGAATTCCAAGAGTCGATGTAGCTTCAATATATGATTTGTGATGTGTGTGCAAAATATCAGGTCATTCGTACGCCGTTTGGTTGGGTTTTTGATTGAATGCGTGTTTCAAACGTTTTTAAAGAACTTAGACTTGAATCCGATGAGAATTGATGATTTTAGTGTTGTTAGATGTGTTTTGATGATAAGTTTGGATAATATGAAGACATGTAGCTGCTTTTGGTTGAGATTCTGGGGGCCTCGGGTGAGTTTCAAGGTGATTTCGGACCATTTTTAGGCCATTTTTAACTGCTGGTTTTTGGCTACAGCAGTGTTCTATGCGATCGCGGGGAATAGATCGCAATCGCGGTGAGTAGAATGTGCGAAATGTTCCAATGAATCGCGATCGCGGAGAATAAATATTCTATTGCGTTGATCCCATTTCGGAAGCTTATATCTCACAATCTCTAAGGAAATTGGAGATGATCCAAAATAGAAAATTGTAGCCCTTTGTGTCTAGTTTTCAGAAATATAAAATAATTGGAATTTGAAGTTGCTTACAAAACGTTATGGTGGTTACACTATAGGCTACCCGGGAAGGTCTCTAATACAGAGGGATGACTTAGAAACCTTATATCTCACAATGTATAAGGATTCAGGAATTGAGCAACATATGTAATGTCATGGGCGGCTTTCCAGCCATGCCCCATGACCCCTTGGGCGCGCCCCATGGCGTCCTAGCTATCCTCCTAATGCCTAGCGCCACGGACGGCCCCGTGGTCTTGGCCGTGCCAAGTGACAAGCGCGCAGGTGCCTCTGTCGCCCCACCGATATCCCTCGCGAGCGCCCAGCCACAGGCAGACTCCAACAACATCGCGCACACAGACAATGCCGCGCGTAGACCCTGATGCCAAAGACGCTGCCGCTGACAAATGACTTGTTCCTGCTTTGTAGGAAACTAGGTGCTTTGCATTGTAAATATAGAGTAGTTTACTTCATGCACTTACATTACGTTTCTACAGCTTTTTCTAGTCTACTCGTGTAACTTTGGATTATTTTTTTTAAGTATTATTAGGGGGGATCAATCAATCAAAACTTTCTAGCAAGCAATCAATTATCTGTACTGGTGTCTTTCCCCCTTGACACGACCTTGCTTTTGTAATAGCTTTCATTTAATACAATCAAGCTTTCTTTCATTCTCATTTCTGTTCTCTCAATTTCTCTTGACATCGGTTTTCCCGTGCGGCACTGACTTTCTAGTCTAGCGCACGGAGGGGACCTCAGTTGGCGGACATCAACTGCCTTGACATCAGTTGCTTAGCCTTACGTTTCCATTCCAAAGAACCTCAGGAAAGCGCCGCGTGACAGTTGGTATCGGAGCCTAGGCTCGACATCGGACGAGGGAACGTGTTTACATTACCACCATTTCTGACCATGGTGAATTATGGAGACCGCATTGCGGTTGTCGAAGGTACGGTTGAGGAATTGCGGCTTATTGTGGATACAGTGCCTGAAATAAGAACCAGCCTACTGCAAAGGTTGGAGGACCTGGACCACAGGGTGCTCCAAGTCGAAGTTGATGTTGAAAACATCAGTCGCGACTCCGAGGTAGACCGGCAAACGGCAGCCACAGAATTAGCTGAATTTTTTGACAAGCTTGAGGTGATCCAACAAGGGCGCATCGAGGATTTAGCCCTTAGGGCACAAGAGGCAGAAAAGATGACTGCCATGCAGCAAACTATTGACAACTTGGCAGATCAACTCAATGTTGTCAATGCTGCTTTACAGGGCCTACTCCGAGGAGGTGAAAACCAAATTGGAGGTGCTATGAACTCCACTTCCGCAATAAAGAAACTGAAAATTCCTGAGCCAAAACAGTACAATGGGGCTAGGAATGCCAAGGAAGTGGAAAACTTCATCTTTGATGTCGAACAGTATTTTGATGTTGTTGGGGATCTGGAGGAAGCTAAGAAGGTAGCAACTGCTGCCATGTATCTTCAGGGTGATGCTAAACTCTAGTGGCGAGTGAAGTATGAAGCCATCAAGGCTGGTGAAGATACTCTCGAGACACGGGCAGAGCTGAAGGCCGCCATACGCCTGCAGTTCTTCCCCGAGAATGTAGAATACAATGCTAGGAGAAAACTACGGGAACTCCGTCAAACAAGATCAGTGCGGGACTACGTGCGAGAATTCTCCGCACTCATGCTAAGCATACGCGACATGGGGGACAAAGACAAACTCTTCACTTTCATGGAAGGGTTGAAACCTTATGCCCGCGTAGAGCTATAGAGACAAAGGGTAGATACCCTTCCCAAGGCAATCCAAGCAGCTGAATGTCTTGGGGACTATCAAATGGAAGCTCGAAAGGACAAGCCACAACCGCCTGCCCGAACAGGTTTCAAAGGGGGCCAGCCTAGCAATGGTGGTCCTAGCAAAAGTGGGGGAGATCGGAACTCAAGCAAATCTAGAGCTCCCTCCTCCAGCAACAACAGTGTCGCTTCAAACAACATTGACTGAGGGAGAAAGCCCCCTTTCGGATGTCGTCATTGCGGCGGACCACATTGGAATAATGAATGCCCGCATGCGCAAATGAATGCCCATCAAGCCATTAATGATGGGACAGATGACGACTCAGATGATGCAGACCAGACTGAACCAGTAGGTGCTTTCAATGCAGTTGTAGGTTCCATCTCTAAGGCATTAGAGGAGACTTGTGCTGGTATCCGTAAGAAGAAGGACCCGTGTCCAGTCATGAAGAAAGGGAAGAAGAAGGCGAAGGAAGAGACTCCTCCTAAATAAGAGAGGACCTTAATGTTCATCGAGATGAAGGTGAATGGCAAGCCCATATGGGCCGTGATAGACACGGGTGCTACCCACAACTACTTAGCCTCGACTCAGGTAGAGCGCCTTGGACTGGTTGTAGGAAAAGGCAAAGGCAGTGTTAAGGCTATCAACTCTCCACCCCAACCCGTGGGTGGAATAGCCAAAGAGGTACCGGTGAAACTTGGCCCCTACGAAGGAAAATTCAACCTGTGAGTGGTGATCATAGATGCCTTTGAGCTGATTGTTGGACTGGAGTTCCTAAGGCAGACCAACACCATGCTTGTACCATTTTCAGACATGCTACTGATGATGGGAACCAACGGGGCCAAGCCCTGCATTATTCTGTGCATCCCCATGAAGATGGCCGTTGAGAACATCTCAGCCTTGCAACTGAAGAAAGGGGTCAAAAGGAATGAGCCTACGTTCCTGGCAACCCTCTGCATCGAAGATATAGAATGCTCACCGGGCCTCATTCCTGAACCCGTGAGGGAGCTACTACTAGATTTTGAAGATGTTATGCCACAAGACATGCCAAAGCGACTCCCGCCTAGGCGTACTGTGGACCATGAAATTGAATTGGCGCCGGGCGCGAAGCCACCTGCTCGGGCGCCCTACAGAATGTCACAACCCGAACTCACTGAGCTTCAGAGACAATTGACGGAAATGCTAGATACAGGGATCATTGTACCCTCAAAGTCCCCATATGGGTCCCCTGTTCTGTTCCAAAAGAAACATGATGGCAGTCTGCGACTCTGTGTGGATTATCGAGCTCTAAACAAGATCACAGTGAAGAACAAGTACCCTATTCCGTTGATGGCAGACTTGTTTGATAGACTGGGTGGTGCGACGGTGTTCACCAAGATAGACCTCAAGACAGGTTATTGGCAAGTTCGGATTGCAGAGGGTGATGAGCACAAGACGACCTGTGTAACAAGATATGGGTCGTACGACTTCATGGTCATGCCGTTCGGCTTGACTAATGCTCCTGCCACATTTTGCACTTTGATGAATCAAGTCTTTCGGGAGTACATTGATGAATTTGTGGTGGTCTACTTAGATGACATTGTGGTGTATAGCCAAACATTGGGAGAATACCTAGTGCATTTGCGGAAGGTCCTAACTCATTTGCGGGAGCATGGGCTATATGCCAAGCTGTCCAAATGCTCCTTTGCTCAAAAGCAAATTGACTTCCTCGGACATGTCATTGAGGAAGGACGCATCAAGATGGACCAACAGAAGATCCAGGCCATCACAGACTGGCCGCCGCCAAAGGATGTTCACGCCTTAAGGTCATTCCTTGGCCTATGCAACTTCTATCGGCGGTTTGTGAAGAACTACTCCCTCATTGCTGTTCCATTGACAGAACTCCTCAAGAAGGTCACACCTTGGGATTGGGGACCAAAGAGAGCGGAAGCCTTCAATGCCTTAAAGGCGGCTATGTCTAGTAGCCCCGTCTTAGCTCTCCCTGATTTGGCCAAGCCGTTCGAGGTACAAACAGATGCATCTGACTACGCCCTTGGTGGGGTCTTGATGCAAGAAGGGCATCCCGTGGCGTACGAGAGTCGGAAGCTGAAGGATGCGGAGCGACGCTATGCCGCCCATGAGAAAGAGTTATTAGTCGTCGTCCATTGCTTGCGCCTCTGGAGGCACTATCTGCTGGGAACCCCGTTCGTGGTCAAGACAGACAACACAGCGGTCAGCCATTTCATGACCCAACCAAAGCTGAATGGCCGACAGGCCGGGTGGCAGGAACTCTTAGCTGAATTCCACTTCAACCTAGAGTACTGCAGTGGAAAGAACCAATCATGTTGCTGATGCACTTAGTCGGAGAGCCGGCCTAGCATCGGTGTGCCTACTCGCCACCCTGAGGGGGAGCGAAGTAGCCACCTCCATCAAGGACCAGGTACTGGATCTACTCACAAAAGATCATGCAGCTCAGTATTTGGTTGATTTGGTAGGACTCGGCAAGACTCGCTAGTTCTACATGGAAGATGGTTTTCTGAAAGTCAAAAGGAACTGGCTTTATGTTCCAAAGGGAGGAGATCCGCGGAGGACTCTTCTTGCGGAATGTCATGATACTCTGTGGGCTGGCCACCCCGGTGAAGAACGCACCATGGCGCTTCTTCGTCGTGCCTATTATTGGCCTCAAATGGCCGACGATGTCGCTCAGTATGTGAAGACTTGTCTAGTATGTTAGAAGGACAAGTCAGACAGCTTGACACAAGCGGGACTCTTGGAACCTCTAGCCGTCTCAAAGAGACCTTGGGAAAGTGTTTCTCTGGATTTCATCACCGGATTGCCCAAGGTCGGAGATCTCACAACTATCTTGGTTGTGGTAGACCGATTTTCCAAGTATGCCACCTTTATTGCTGCCCCACAGTATATTTCAGCAGAAGATACAGCTCGACTCTTCTTCTCTCATGTTGTCAAGTATTGGGGTCTGCCCAAAGACATTGTTAGTGATCGCGACTCACGCTTCACCAGCAACTTTTGGACCCAACTTTTCAAGTGCCTTGGGTCAAAATTGAGCCATAGCTCAAGTTTTCACCCGCAATCTGATGGCCAGACGGAGCGGTTCAATGGCATGTTGGAGGAATATCTCCGCCACTTTGTAACCGGATCACAGAAGAATTGGGTGAAGCTTCTGGATGCTGCTCAACTGTGTTTCAATTCACAAAAGAGCTCTAGTACAAACAAAAGCACTTTTGAAATTGTTACCGGACAACAACCGCTACTCCCACACACAGTGAATGCACCGAACATGGATAAGTCTCCTTGAGCTGCTAGCTTCTCAAAAGAGTGGAAACGGAATCTGGAGATAGTGCGAAGCTATCTTGTCAAAGCTCAAAAGCGGATGAAGAAGCTTGCTGATCAGAATCGTCGCTTTGTTGAATATCAAGTAGGAGACAAAGTGATGGTCAAAATCCCAAAGCGATACTTATTTGCGGGAGTCCATGACCCTCGCCTATTGCAAATATATATTGGACCCCTGTCCATCGAGAGGCGCATTGGGAAAGTTGCATACCGGGTGGATACCCCAGCTTGGTGGAACATTCATCCAGTCTTCCATGTCAGTTTCCTGAAACCTTTTCGAGCAGACACGGAGGATCCTTCAAGGAGCCAGCTTACAGTGCCTAGCATCCGGGGTCCCAATTCAATCGGGAAAAGGCGTGCTGAAGCTATCCTTGATGACAGAGTGATTCATACCTCAAGGAAAGATCACCAAGAATTCTTGGTAAAATGGCAGGGATGTGATGCAGAAGAGAATACTTGGGAGAGGGGAACAAACCTCAAATCCTACAAGAGCCTCATTGAAGATTATTTTTCAAGCAAGG
Source organism: Nicotiana noctiflora (assembly GCA_032618575.1). Taxonomy (NCBI): domain Eukaryota; kingdom Viridiplantae; phylum Streptophyta; class Magnoliopsida; order Solanales; family Solanaceae; genus Nicotiana; species Nicotiana noctiflora. The sequence goes on along the minus strand of JASVEL010000845.1, from coordinate 767,379 downwards.
CGCCGAGGACGTCGCCAACTCAGGTAGGGGAGAATGTCATGGGCGGCTTTCCATCCATGCCCCATGACCCCTTGGGCGCGCCCCGTGGCGTCCTAGCTAGCCTCCTAATGCCTAGCGCCACGGACGGCCCTGTGGTCTTGGCCGTGCCAAATGACAAGTGCGCAGGTGCCTCTGTCGCCCCACCGATATCCCTCACGAGCGCCCAGCCGCAGGCAGACTCCAACAACGCCGCGCGTGCAGACAATGCCGCGCGCAGACCCTAATGCCAAAGACGCTGCCGCTGACAAAGGACTTGTTCCTGCTTTGTAGGAAACTAGGTGCTTTGCATTGTAAATATAGAGTAGTTTACTTCATGCACTTACATTATGATTCTACAGCTTTTTCTAGTCTACTCGTGTAACTTTGGATTATTTCTTTTAAGTATTATTAGGGGGGATCAAGCAATCAAAACTTTCTAGCAAGCAATAAATTATCTGTACTGGTGTCTCTCCCCATCGACACCGCCTTGCTTTTGTAATAGCTTTCATTTAATACAATCAAGCTTTCTTTCATTCTCATTTCTGTTCTCTCAATTTCTCTTGACATCGGTTTTCCCGTGCGGCACTGACGTTCTAGTCTAGCGCACGGAGGGGACCTCAGTTGGTGGACAGCAACTGCCTTGACATCAGTTGCTTAGCCTTACGTTGCCCTTCCAAAGAACCTCAGGAAGACGCCGTGTGACAGTAATTATAGCCCTATGTCTTTAGTTTTTAGAACATCAAACCATTTGTAATTTGGAGTTGTGTGCAAACTGTTATGACCATTATATTGGAGTCTGTCCGAAAGAGCTAGGAACTGTTCATCAAGATCGCAAAGGATTGACCACGATCGTGAAGAGTAAATTTTGGGCTGGAAAAATTGTTTTCCGCGATCTCAAAGAGTAAATACCTGGGCAAAATATTATAAAACACGTCAGTCGCGATTTTGGGGCTCATTTACTCCATTGTTGATATATTTGAGAGCTTTTTGAAGGAAATTAAAGATGGATTTTGTGATGATCCGGCCTGTCATCATGTGAGTTATCACCCCGTTATACCCCCTTACTTGCTTGTCAATGTTTCAATATGCATGTTTGGTGAGTTTGAGTCAATTCGGATTGAATTTGGTTGAAAATGAGGCAAATAGTCTCTTAGAAGAAGCAATAGTTGGAAAAGTCAATTGGACGTTGACTTGTGATTTAGAGAGCTCGGAATCGAATTCTGATGATTCGGTCAGCTCCGGGAGGTCATTTGTGGCTTAGGAGAGCAATCGGACTTGAATTTGGAGGTCCGATATAGTTTTAGGCTTGAATTGGCTAAGGTCGAATTTTGGCGAAATCCGAACGGTAAGTGAGATTTTGATCCGGGAGTCGGAATGGAATTCCGACAGTTGCAGTAGCTTCGTTAGGTGATTTTGGATATGCCTGCAAATTTTCAGGTCATTTGAATATCGTTTGGTCGGGTTTTTGATCGAATGTGAATTTTTGAAGTTAAAGTTAAACTTAAGCTTGAATTTGTTGAAAATGGACGATTTTGATGTTAACGATGGAGTTTTGATGATTGGAACAAGTTCGAATAAGGTTATAGGACTTGTTGGTACTTTTAGTTGAGGTCCCGGGGGCCTCGGGTGTATTTCGGGTGAGTACGGACATCCCGGAACATAGAAAATGGAAGGGGCAGTCATTGGGACGCGGACTGCGGTCCTTTTGGCACGGCCGCGCTGGCTGGGCGCGGACCGCGGTCATTTCTGTGCGGTCCGCGTAGGTGAAAGATCCGCAGGTCACCAGTCCTACTTCAGAAGCTCATATCTTTCTATCTACATGGAATTTTGAGGTGATTTTAAGACAAAAGTTGTAGAACTTGGAATCTAGTTTCCAGAAACATATGATAATAGGCATTTGGACATCTGTAGAAAAAGTTATGGCCAAAATACCAAAGCCTATCACTGCAGTCAAAAGCTGCGCGGCCGCGACCATTTTTGTGCGGCCGCACATGTGAAAATCCGGGGTTACATGTATAAATACGAGATTTTGGGTTTTATTCGACATTTTTCCCGTGGGAGCTTGGAGTTTGACGATTTTTCGAAGATGTTTCAAGAAATTCATCGGGGTAAGTGATTCTAACTCGGATTTGGCTAGATTACATGAATATATCATTGAATCCATCTTTTAATTTGTGATTTGGGATAGAATTTGGGAAGAAAAGTGGTGAAATCTCTAAAAATGTAAAATGATGATTTGAATGGGCAAACAGAGTCCGATTTTGGTAAATTTTATATGCATAGACTCGTGTTGAGACGAGGATTCCGAATATCTGACTTTCGTAATTTTTCAAGAAGCGTACCAAAAGTCGGGTTTTGACAACTTTGTGAGTTTTGGTGCAAATTGAGTTATTTCGAATGGGTTGTGTCTAATTAGCCTATATTGATGTATTCTCATTGATTTTGAGCAGATTCGGCATCCGAGGTGATTGAATTGCAAGGCAAGCGCAAGGCAGACTAAGGCTTTTACCGGATCGAGGTGAGTGGTGGTAGTAAATAATGTACTAAGGGTTTGAAACCCCGTACTTGCACTTTACAATGCTATGTTGAGATGAGACACGCGTCATGTGACGGGCGTGGTGACATTGTGATTGGGGGATTGGACTTGGTCCTTCCCGACTGATAGTTTATTGTGTATTATGACTGTGAATGAGCTTATAACTATGTAGTTGGGCTGGTAGCCATGTTTGGGGCCTTGTGCCGATCTGTAGAAGTATTAGGGAAACCTGTAGAGCTAGGTGACCCTTATATCATGCTGGATATATACACTCAACCGTAGTATATCATGCTGGCTTCATACACTCAGCCGTAGTATATCATGCTGGCTACTTACACTTAGCCATAGTATTTCATGCTGGATACATACACTCAGCCGTAGTTATAGCTGTATAGCATATCATGAGCCAATACTAGATGTGTACTTTGAGGGAGACTACCTGGGGTGGGATTCCCTGTTCTAGCTGAGTGGGCCTGAGAGGCCAAGTCTATACTGACTGACATAGAGTCGAGGACCCACTATGAGATACTATATTGGGCCTGAGCAGCCAAGTCTATATTGATTGAGATAGGGTCAAGGACCCACTGTGATATATTATATTGGGCCTGAGAGGCCAAGTATATACTGACTGGGATAGGGTCGTGGACCCACTATGAGATATTATATATATATCTATGTTGGATCGGGCTGCACGCCGAAGCACTATATGTATTGGATCGGACTGCACGGACTGCACGCCGCAGTACTATTGCGCTTGGGCTGTAGGAGCCCCTTCGGAGTCTGAGTCTGCACACATTCTCAGTGGGCACTGGAGTATATTATGGGATCGGGCTGCACGCCGCAACAATATATATATATATATATATATATTGGATCGGACTGCACGCCGCAGTATCATAGCGCTTGGGTCGAGGGAGCCCCTCCAAAGTCTGTATACACCCCCAGTGAGCGTCGTCGACGTTAAATGGAGCGGGCTGCACGCCGCAGCGGTATATGTATTGGAGCGGGCTGTACGCTGCAACATTTTATTTATACATTTATATATATATATACCTATATACACATTGCAGCGGGCTACGCGCCGCTATACATATATATATATATATATATATATATATATATATATATATATATATATATATATATATATATATATATATACACACACACACACACACACACACATATGGATCGGCTGTACGCCGTAGCAAGTACGAGTGAGGACTAGGTCAGTGTGGGACCTTGGCGAGATAGACGTGGACTGGAAATTGGGGGTATTTGCTGTTGAGATGACTTACCTGTGAGGTTACCCTTAGAACTGTATAGTGATAGTACATGTGTTCTCATTTTCAGTTATTGTTTATTATTATTACTCACTGAGTTGAAATATACTCACCCCACTCCCCTGCACTTTTTGTGCGGATATACAGGTTCATGAGGGCAGTTGAGCTATTGCAACTGCTTGCATCATCGCCATTTCGTGGAGATTTTGAGGTGGCTGCCAACGTCCGCAGTACCTGACCTCTTCCTCTTTATCATTTTGTTGTCTCCATTCTGCTCAGACCTGATTGTGTAGTAGATCTCATTTGTAGAGGCTCAGACTTGTGACACCACGATTTGGTTGGGCTGTATTCGTGTATTTCGTTCTACACTTCTCAATTTGTTATAAAGACATGCTAATTACACAGATTAATCAGTATTAATTTATAATTGGCTGGTTTAAATAGATAAGATGGTCGGGCTTGCCTACCAATGTGTTGGGCGTCATCACGACCGAGGTTTGGGTCGTGACAAGTTGGTATCAGAGCCTAGGTTAACAGCTCTCGCGAGTCATGAGCCGGTTTAGTAGAGTCTCGTCGATCGGTGCAGGGACGCCTGTACTTATCCTCGGGAGGCTGCAAACCTTTTAGGAAAACTTCAAATTCTTGAAATTCTTATCGTGCGTACTTGATTCAGCTTGAGGTATGATTCTTGAAATTCCTTCTGCACATTGATGTGCGCACTCGAGTGCTTTGTGATATATTTGCCTTGATGGCTTATGATTCCCCAATCGAGGGACGAGATATAATCTCTATGAGTCAGGTTGGGCCAGTCTGGAGGACTTGAGGCCGGATCCTTATTTATGGTTTGAGCACCAAGGTGCTAATTTCGCGAGCCGGTATTATGAAATTCATACGATCAATATTGATCTTAATATTGGAAATGGCAGTTTGATAATAGGTGAGCTGTAAGGTATTCGACTCTTATTGTGATCTGATATGTAGCCCTAGCTATGGGCGTGGTGAGTATGTTCATGTTCCTTAGTGGAAAGGTAAAGTGCATTACGTGTGGTTGTATGAGTTCAGACGTAGGAAGACCGAATTGGCTGTGCTATGAGTATTGGGGTGAAAGGTATTTGATATATGTTATGATGTGAGCAGGCGCAGCGCATGTTCATGTACTAATTTTGATAATATAATTCATGTAGTATTGAGATTTGTATTGTTGAGATGCATTGTGATGTCTTTTCGAGTTGCGGATGTATCGTTAGGATGGTTTTGGTGATTCTCTGGCAGGTGGATAGGCCAAATTCAAAAGAAAACTCTATCGAAATTTTTGGAATAAAAAAAATTTGGGACTTAGAAAAGATTTAGTCACCTAAAGAATGGGCTTAGCTGTTGTGTGTGAATGAATACAAGAATTGCAAAAGAGTTAAGATTTCTGATAATTCGAGTCTCCGCCGAAGCTTGTAAATGACTCGAGTTTAATCTCACTATAACATTGTGGCGTCATTTGGATGAGAATGCTATGAGTGGTTAAAAGTGCTTTGATATATGGCTTCGAGCTAAGTTGGGGAGGTTTCTATTGACTAACTGACTGCACTATTGTGTGCTGTGTTGATTCTGTCTCCAAGCATGTTGGAAAAATTCTGATGAAGGTTATAGTGCTTCGTAGATGTGAAGAAATTCTAGTATGTTTTGAACGGCTGTTGCTAAAGAATGTTCGGTGTATAGAAAGGGAAAATAGCTAATTATATCTGTATGTGATCATGTTCTGCGATGTCAGAGTTCTAACAAGGCACGAGTGGTTCTGTTCAATAAGACAGTTGAATTATAACTGAATAAGGGTGAAAGACGCCCGAGAATAGTCTTACGGTGTTCAAGATTTTGCTTGTAACGGTAAGGTGTCTTAAGATTGTGTTATGTTACGTGAATGATGAGATTCTATGTATCTATGTTGGAGAGTAATGATAACGAATTCAAAATCGCAGGAAGTTCTTCAAAGTGAAGTGTTGTAGATTGTGGTACTTCTAGGAAACATTGAGAGAGTATTCAGTGACCTATGGGTCTTAGACCGTGTGGTCTTAGGTGCGAGTTCTGTGTGGTAACATGAGCTGAGGTATTGTGATCCTCCAGTAAGGGAGAATATTAAATGAAAGATGATAATAAACTGGAACAGTATGAAAAGGACACGGGTAACTCCTGGTATGCGTTCGAAGTAATGAGTCTTGCAGATATGGTGCAAAAAAGCTCTTGAGTGCTAGCAGTTGCATAGCTCGATGTGGGTAAAAGGACTCAGTCCTGGCAGTTAAACTTATGCAATGAATGGGAAGAAAGAGTTGTGATGTGTTTTATCATGGTTTGAAAATGAGTATATTCCTATCGGTATGCGAAGCATGGAATGTGTAATGACTTTTCTCCTATATGGAATCCTGAAGGTCCTTGACTAGTTGAGTGCGTCGACGTTTGCGGCGTAGGAGAGGAAATGAGGTCTCCATGTATCTTAATGTGGTAGAGTATATGTGATGTGTTATGGAAAGCTAATAACTTCTTGTTCAAGGTTTTGAGATCAATTCATATTATATGGGAAGTCATTAAAATTTCCAAGCAGTGTGGGCAGCTGCAGATAATCTGAGAATCAATATTCCTAGTGATTTGGCAGAGTATATGGTCAAAAGGGCAAGGTAATGTAAACTGATAATATCTAGTGGTATTGTGGCATTCTCTTGTTGGATTGACAGAGATGATTGAGTGTTGATGGCATAGGGAAATTTCTGAATGGCTTATGTGGTATGAATTGATGCTTGATGTGTGTTATGTATTCGTACGGTGGAGTGTGGAATCAGGCATAGTGATTCATGTGTTACATATGTGTTGAAGACTAGAAGTTCTCGTAATCCGCCTACGCAGTGGTGGTATATCGTGTGTATCGGCACCGTTTAGCGGTTATTGGAAATTGGAAGCCGTAATGGCTCTCTCGTTACTTGATACGATGAATTTGAATAATGATATATGATTGCAGACTGGTTGTCATAAGCCAGGTTGTCTAGACTAATGTGATATGGACTATGTCATAAAAATGTCACAAACTGCGTGGCAGAGTGCATCAGATCATGCTCCTGCAGGGTAGATGTACCCTAGGGCCAGAGGACGGCTGGTAGGTATTGCTTTGTCAGTTGGGTCTTCGTGGTGGATGTCAGTGTAGAGGTATCTACCATCTATTCAGTTCCGGTATTGAGGAACTTTGTCGGATGCGTTAAATGTGGCCGAGCTTGAGGCTATATATATGTTGTTGCAATGAGCAACTTGACTCGATGTGCATTCCCATTTCAAGATGTATTCGTGGATCGGGTGGCACGCCGCCACATGTATGGTATCAGGATCGGGTGGCACGCCGCCACAGGTATGGTATCTGGATCGGATGGCACGCCGCCACGGGTATGTTGTTGGAATGGGTTGCGCTCCGCAATAATGTGATGTGGAAAATATAGCTTCCTATATGTTACTTTGTATACAATACTTCCTAGCTTCTGAGGAATAGTCCGTATTGGGTACCGCTCGGGGAATAGCACATCGGTTGTGTCTTTTCAGGATTTGATAGCGTGTATCAACTGTATCACCGAAGGTGTGATTGATTGCTTGAGTTCAGACCTAAATATGTGCGTGGCTGATCGTTTTGAACATGGTGACTTGAGGTGCTCCATGAGTAATAGTGTTTCGATAGAATCATGAGCCACAGCAAGGCCACGTGATGTTATTAACCTTTCGAGGAGGATTCAGGTACCCTAATTCTATAATGTGAGACGAGGTCTCAGTTATGTGTTGTGATGATATTGAGGAATTTGAATTATAGCTCTTTTGTGTGAGTTAGCTGTCATGATTCGAGTGTTTTCGCATAGTTTCTTATTGGAGCCTGTGTTGTGCTCATTGTGGCTTAGGCCGATGCTAAAGTGTCACGTCACCAGTATGGTGTGTTATAATCGAAATGTTCGTTGGAGTCATTAATGAGTAGGAGCATATTTGATCTGAGCTCATTAGAAAGGTAATATCGAGGTTTGGCTCCGAAATCTATTGTGGTAGCAGATAAAAAGGGAAATGGATTCATGAATGGTTGACCTGATGTCACGACCCTAGTTTACCAATCGTGAACATGTCATGACGGCACCCAGTCCCCACGACTAGGTAAGCCTAACACGTTGCGGAATATACCATTTTATGAACATTAATTAAGAAACAGCGGAAAATAGTATAAAAAGGAAATGTAATCCGTGCCGCTTGGCACATACACCCATCAAACACACTGTATAAAACACCTCCAAGACCCGGAATCCCACGGGCAACACGGACTAAAAGAGAGTATACAATCGTGGCTCTATGTGTAAAGAGTATCTAACAACGAAATGAAGGAAAACATCTACTAATACTATGAGAATAGAAGGAGGGCCTCCGGATCCGCGGACGTAGCAGATCATACCTCGAGGTCTCCCAAAGTGCTGCTGAATCACCTAGTATGAGCCTGTCTTGATGTACTTGGATCTGCACAACAAAAAGTGTGCAGAAGAGTAGCATGAGTACACCACGGCGGTACTCAGTAAGTGCCAAGCCTAACCTCGATGGAGTAGTGACGAGGAAGGTCAGGGCCCTACTAAGAGAACAATAATATAATGATGATAACAATAATAAGCAGTTTAAATAATAATGAATCTGAAATGACAACAGTAAAGTGATTTCCGCAACCGTCTACAATTTAAGCTAGCAGCAAGTAATAACTCAATCAACAAGTCCAGGACCTGTGGGAATTGAACCCACAGTCCGTCTCAATGATCTCAGGATCTCCGGGAATCGAACCCGCAGTCCATATCTCAATAATATATCAATAACTCGGGATCTCCGGGAATCGAACCCGCAGTCCCTACCAATAACTCGGGATCTCCGGGAATCGAACCCGCAGTCCCTACCAATAACTCGGGATCTCCGAGAATCAAACCCGCAGTCCCTACCAGCAGCCCATGTCTCAATACCTCAGGATGTGTCTCAATGATCTCAGGATCTTCGGGAATCGAACCCGCAATCCATATCTCAATAATATATCAATAAACTCCGGGTCTCCGGGAATCGAACCCGCAGCCCTTGGATCTCCGGGAATTGAACCCGCAGTCCACCAACACAACAAATAAAGAAAACGCACAGAGAAAACATAATATGCTTAACTACAACTTCACCGAAAACTAGTGCCAACAATTATCAAGAAGTTCAAGTAAGACAATTTGGCAATTAGACGGATAAATCCTATCTAATCATGCTTCCCTAACGAATGCCAGGTAAATATCATAAATTAATCAACTAAGGACAGGAATATCACGAATTTGACGATTCAAGTAAAGTGTGTGTTACAACAACCAGCGCATGTACACGCCCGTCACCTCGCGTACAAGGCATTTAAATTATCACATAATATCCTAGGGGTGAAAGTTCCCCCACACGAGGTTAGACAAGTCACTTACCTCGACTCCGGTACAAAACCGCTAAGAGACAATTATCTTGCCGCGAATGTCAGCCTCCACAGGTGTAGTATCTGATAAAAATCAATAGAATTACATCAAAATAGGCCAATTGGGCATTACCCAATCGAAACAATTAAAAATACACCAAAACCCACAAGTTGCCAAAATCCGACTTTCGGTACACTTCTCGAAAAATTACGAAAATTATATATTCGGGTTCCTTATCTCAACACGTATCTGCGCATATAAAATTTATCAAAATCGGGCTCCGTTTGCCCATTCAAATCAATGATTTTCTATAATTTAGGCCTAGGGCTAAAACCCTCCATTAATCCTCCATTAACATTGAAATAATCATGGATTTCACGATAAACTAACGAATTAAGGCCAAGAAACTTACCCCCCATGATTTCCCGATGATATCCCAGCGATTCCCCGTCAATTTCTGTCCAAAAGCTCTCAAGTTGCTCAAAAAAATGGAGGAAAATGACCCAAAATCGCGGATATACTGCCCAGAATTTTCCTAACTCCATCATACGAACTCGAAATTCGACGATTCTTTTTCCTATGGCTCTGTAATTTCAATACGGATCCAGTGGTTCAAATAAAACTGAATTTGGATCTCATTTGCTCAGTCTAACATCAATTTCGCTCGTTAAATAATTAACTCACATTTCTCGTAAAAAACCCAAACGCAACTCGATGAAATTAAACCAAAATTTCCAGATCAGTCCTATAATTCATGATTTAAATTCTCGAAGTCTCGAAATCAATTTTGGATCTCTAGAACTAAAATTAGACCTTTGGATCATTACATTTATGCTCAAAACGGCAAAAATCTTCCAAAAATGACCCGTTGGGCATCCGAAACACATCCGAGACCCCCGAGACCCGACCAATAATACCAACCAGTCCCAAAACACGTTATGGACTCGCTCGAGGCCTCAAATCACATCAAACAATGCAAAAATTCTGAATTAACCTCCAATCCAAGCTTGATGAACTTTGAAGTTTCCAACTTCTATTTCCGATGCCGAAACCTATCAAATCAAGTCCGATTGACTTCAAATTTTGCACACAAGTCCAAAATGATATAACAGAGCTACAAAAATTTTCGGAATTCCATTCCGACCGTCGGATCAAAATTTCACCTATCAACCAGAATTTGCCAAAATACTAACTTTGCCAATTCAAGCTTAATTCTACACCGGTCATCACAAAAATATTCCGGGTACACTCCTAAGTCCCAAATCACCTAACGAAGCTATCCAAACCATAATATTTGCATTTCGAGTCCGATATCAAAATTTCCACTTCCGGTCAAATTTTCTCAAAAACCTTCAATTTTCTATCTTTAGCCAAACGACTCCAAAATGACCCACGGACCTCCGAATTCACTTCCGATCGCGCTCCCACATCCAGAATAACCATACGGAGCTACTCCCAGGTCTCGGAATCCCAAACGGACATCAATAACACTAAAATGCATTTTAAGCCAAATTGATGCAATTTCTTCTAAAATGCTATCTTCCATAATATGCGCCAAAACGCTCCCGGGTTATCCAAAACCCGATCTAGGCATACGCCCAAGTACGAAATCATCTTATAAACCTATTGGAACCTTCAAATCTCAATTTTGAGGTCGTATACTCAAAATTCCAATCCTAGTTCATTTCTTCAATTTTAAGCTTTGGAAATGAGAATTTTCATTTAAATTTGACTCCAAACTTATTGAATTTTAATTCTGACCATACACACAAGTCAATATACTTGAGATGAAGTTGCTCATGGCCTCAAACTGCTGAATGATGCGCCGTAGCTCAAAACGACTGGTTGGGTCGTTACAATCTCCCCCACTTAAACATACGTTCGTCCTCGAACGTGCTGAGAACTACACTGAAGTAGTCTGAAATCACTAGTTTAACATCTCATGCAACTTCCTGTGCTTCCACAACTCAATTGAGAACATTTGCTCGATAACCCTATAGATATACTCCTTTATTCGAGTAAATAAGCCATTAGACCCAATTCCAACATCCGGAATTTCCTGCCTAGCATGTTTCCATCATACGACCACAATATCATTCTTCACACGCTGTACCCATACATGACTGTATAAATTTGTTGAATTCACACTTTGCATCACTTTACTCATGGGACCACAATAATATTCTTTAAATATAATAGTCGAAATTCCACAAATCCGATGCTCTCATTGCATCTCATGACCTACATGGGTCTTGCTCTAGCTTTTACAACACCGATACGACGGAAGAGATGTGCAGGAATTCATATTTAGTTGCCAAGTCAACAAATCATTCAGTCTATACTTCTAACAAGATCCATTACCTTGTCCTAAACGAGAGAATGTTATTTTCCTCTATAATATACTTCATATAATCAGTTTGCACTGACCCCAAATCCCATAACCTCATCTCACCCAGTACAAACTGCTCAGGCGAAAAGCTACCTCAGACATAATCAAAAGTCCTGCAAGATGACACAATGTGCAAGTAGGCTACTAATTCGTACGTGATACAAAAGGAAGGAGAACACTAGAGAGAACTATTCAACTCTCACACTAACATGGACTTCCTCGGAAAAATAGGAAACAGAACACATAAGAGCAATTATGGACACTGAAATAAACATCACATTGTTGCGGCGTGCAACCCGATCCCAACAGTATACGCATGGCGGCGTGCCGCCCGATCCCAACAATATAACCATGGAGGCGTGCCACCTGATCCAAACAATATAACCATGGCGGCGTGCCACACGATCAAAACAATATAACCATGGCGGCATGCCACCCGATCCCTGTATAAAACTCACACAAGGAGCCATACGTCGAGCTGAATAGCTCATCACATCAAAATGCTGAATATCGATCATAAGCATACTAAGGTGCATGATATCAGACACAAGGAAACATATAGCGCTATAGGATACAAACTCAAGCACAACTGAGGTGCGATATAAGATACGAGTCTCAAGAGCCATCATGCTCATATAACATCACCGCTGAGCGGAACCTCAACACATAAGGGACTTACCAAGCCATCTCACAACTCATACGGCGCAACATATCTTTACATGAATTAACTAACCGCGAAATAAGACCGCGACTATCCCTCCACAAAGGGCGCATTACTGGAAGAAACACAACCGGCCTGATGCAAGGCTCACTTCCACATTTAAATCTATCCACCGACCTTAAGTCTATCCTGGTCGTGCTAAGCTAAGTCAATAATATTTCACAGGTCTATAACCCAATAAGCAGAGTGCCCTCCAACATAAATTCTCAATTGAATGATATCACCAAAATCCTCACACTTGGTTTAAATTTCTAACCAATCAAGTGACTACAAGTCACACCTATACAATCTTCTTGTGGGTCAAGCTCCCACTATCTTCCGAATAATTAAACGGGCCTGCACATTCAACCCACCGGCTGCACTAACACTGAAAAGCGATCGGGAGTCCCTAACCGGGATGCAAAGCCTTTCTCACAGAACACCGATCTCAAATGATACTGATGTTAATACCCATCTTACTCAAAACACTGAAACTCCTTTCCTGCTCATCCGAGATCTTTATATCACATTTATTGACCAAACTGTGACCTTGGTCCTTACTTCAAATTCCATACCACTCACTGCATCTCACGTGCCGATATACGATAGACACGATTTCCATCACAACTCTAGAATTGACGATAGGCTAATACTTCATCACATAAGACTTTCCATTTAACTCATTTCAGGAGAACTATAGCAACACACATGCGAGTTCTCTATAACCGTTGAATATGCGAATATCTAAGTAGTGGTCCAAGCCACCATAACCCTTTCCAAGGTCCGCCTACTCATAACAGGCCCTAACAGAAGAATACTTAAGAATGCCATCAATCACTGCAGCCGACAAGCCTTAAATGCACCGCCACAATCACATGCATAATTCGATCACGTTGCATGAACCGATCATTGACACCAATACGCCAACTCAACTATGGTTGATCAATCTACTTCCTTCCAGGTTGTAACGACCCGGCCCGTCGTTACGGGAATTTCCACCCCGTTACCTTGCATTTACATATCTTATGCTTCTATATCAGTGTTAGAACCTATCGGATGAATTAGGAATGAATTGAATTGAAAATGAAGCAAATAGCATGTTTGAAGGAAGTTTGAATATGGAAAGTCAACCTATAGTTGACTATTGAGTTAGATTGCTCGGAATCAGATTCTGATGATTTGACTAGTTTCGGGGGATCATTTATGACTTAGGAGAGCAATCGGAATTGAATTTGGAGGTCCGGTGTAGTTTTAGGCTTGAATTGGCTAAGGTTGAATTTTGGCGAAAACCGGATGGGAGGTGAGATTTTGATCCGGGGGTCGGAATGGAATTCCGACAATTCCTGTAGCTTCGTTATGGGAATTTGGATATGTCCGCAAAATTTCAGGACATTCGGACGTCGTTTGATCGGGTTTTGGATTGAATGTTAGTTTTGAAAGTTTTGAAGAAACTTAGGCTTGAATCCGTGTGTAATTGGTGATTTTGATGTTTAGGATGGTGTTTTTATGATTGGAACAAGTTCGTATCGTGTTTTGGAGTATGTTGGTGGTTTTCGTTGGGGTCCCGCGGGCCTCGGGAGGATTTCGGACCATCAATCGGGCATTTTGAACTTGGAAAAGGTCTGCTGTAAATTGCAGGTTACTGCCCAGGCATTAAGCCTCCGCGTTCGCGTGGCATGCGGCACGTTAGCGAAGGCCAGGCGGATCAAAGCATCGCGTTTGCGAGTAGGGGTTCGCGTAGGCAAGGTAAGGTGATGTTTCGCGTTCGCGTGACTGGGAGTCGCGATCACGTAGAAGGAAAGGGGAGAGCTTTGCGTTCGCGTGGGAGTGTACGCGTTCGCGTAGAAGAAGAACCCAGCGGCTGGGAGATTGTACATCGCGAATGCGTGGTGGAGCGTCACGTTCGCGAAGGGTAAACTGGAGCTGAGTATCGTGAATGCGTAGAACAAATTGGTCTGGCAGTGAAATTAAAATCACAGAACAGAGGGCTCACGGGTTCATATACCCAAAACATTTTGAGCCCTAGAGAGAAGAAATCACGGGAAAACGCTGGGAAATCATCGGGAAATCATCGGGTATTCATCGGAGGTAAGTTTCTTGACTCAAAAACATCATTTTATGGTAGAATTAACATCAATCTTCATGAATTTGGGTAGAAATTGTGAAGGATTGTGGCCTAGATATTGAAAACGAAAATTTGGGTTTTGAAAAGCCAATCGAACTCCGATTTTGGTAAATTTTATATGTACGGACTCGTGGCGAGACAAGTGGTTCTGGAAATATGAGTTTCAAAATTTTTTGATATGTGGGCCCGGGGCTCGGGTTTTGCAAATTTTGTGATTTATGATATTTTTCGAGTTCTTTCGTTTGGGTGATGTTCCATTATCCTATTTTGATATATTTGTGCTGATTTGTGCTAGTTTTGACGTGCGTGGATGCCGTTTCGAGGAGCTAAGGCGTCGCGGGTATGAGCTTTCGTCGGTTCGAGGTGGGTAATACTATTAAATGATGTCCTGAGGGTTAGTAAACCCCGCACTTGCACATCTTAGTGCTGTATTTAGGCGACTTGCACGCCGGATAACGGGCGTGGGGCAGAGCACCATTGGGGATTGTGACTTGGTCCGTCCCGCGTAATAAATAATAATACCTAATTGTTGAAATGAATTGGACTAATTATCATGCTTGGGCTTCGTGCCGATTATTTGAATCCTTCGGGGATTGGTATCATTGTTTTGATAACACTGTGCATATTTTATTCTAAATTTAAGGTTTAAAAATGGTATTTTTGCTATTCAGCATTTTTATAAGGTTATGAAAAACTTCAACAAGGTCTTAATAACATTTTTAGCTGTGAGCTAACATGATATTGTTGCCCGTAGGGCTTTCTTGATTATTTGTTAGACTGATTGGAGCCGAGGGCCATATGTTAGGGCATAACAATTTATGTGAGCATATGCATACACATGAATGGATCGGACTGCACGCCGCAGTGGTATACGGATCGGGCAGCGCGCCGCAGCAGGTGTGATATTAATATTGTGCTTGGGTTGTAGGAGCCCCTCCGGAGTCTGAACCCCCACGGTGAGCACGGGTACCCAAATTGGATCGGGCTACGCGCCGTAGCGGTCATATGCATTGCATGGCATACATACATTGGTTTACGTGTACTACGTGGCATAATATTTAGCACTCATACATTACTTGCACACATGCATTAGTTGCCTTATTGACCAGATCTCCTGGTGTAAATTGATAAGGAGTGCTGAGCCCGAGGGGCTGATTTGAGTGCGGACTTGCACTCCTTGAGATTGTATCCAGGTATTGGTATATTATCATGAAAGAAAGTAGCTAAAAATCGAGATTCCTAAATAATCTATTCACATATGCTGGAAAGGAATAAAAAGATAGTTCTGTAATGTGTAGCATGAGATAGTGCCTTGCGTGGTTTTCTCCCCTTCAGCATTATTTACTTTTATTACCGCTGAGTTGGAAGTACTCACACCCGACTCCCTGCACCTTGTGTGCAGATCCAGGTACATTATAGTGGAGCTGATTCTATTGCGGCTCGGGAGTGCTTTTGGACAATCGAGGTAGCTGCCAGCGTTCGCAGGACCTGATTCTCCAGTTTGTCTGTATTTTGTTCTGATCATCCCACACTTGTGTACAGTTATATTCGCTATTTACATTTAGTATACTCTGTAGAGGCTCATGACTCTTGACCCTTCGGTCTATGGGAGTTGGTATGCGTTGGGACTTGGTTCCCCTATTTCGATATATACATCACTATTATTTTACAATTGATATGCTTAAATGGGATAAGGCGAGCTCATAGCTCTATGATTGTTGTTGATTGGTCGGGCTGGCCTAGAAGTGTGCTAGGCGCCATCACGACCGGATTTGGGGTCGTGACAAGTTGGTATCAGAGCCTAGGTTTACTAGGCCTCATGAGTCTTGAGCCGGTTAGTAGAGTCTTGTGGATCGGTACGGGGACGCTTGTACTTATCCTCAGGAGGCTGCGAACCTTTAGGAAACACTTCACATTTCTTGGAATTCTTATCGTGCGTATTTGATACATCTTGGGATATAATTTTTGAAATTTCTTCCACACGTGTGTGTACGTATCAAGCGCCCAGTAATATGATTGCCTTGATGGCTTGTGATTCTCCAATCGAGGGGCGAGATATAATCTTTGTGATTTCATGTTGGGCCAGTCGGGAGGACTTGAGGCCAGATCCTTGTCTATGGCTTGAGCACCAAGGTACTAATTTCGCGAGTCGGTATTATGAAGTTCATACGATCGGTATTGATCTTTATTGTGCAAATGGCAGTTTGATAATGGGAGAGCTGTAAGGTATTCAGTTCTTGTTGTGATTTGATATGTAGCCCTAGTTATGGGTGTGGGAAATATGTTCATTGCCTCTTAGCGGAAATGTAAAGTGCATTATGTGTAGTGGAACGAGTTTAAACTCAGGAAGACTAAAGTGACTTTGCTATGTGTATCCTGGTGGAAGGTATTTGATATGTGTTATGATTCGAGCAGATACAGCGCAGGTTCAAGTATAAATTGTGATAATATGAGTCGTGTAGTATTGAGATTTAATGTTGTTGAAATACATTGTGATATCTTGTTGAGTTGTGGAAGTATTGTTAGAATGGTTTGGTGACTCTCTGGCAGGTGGATAGGCCAATTTACAAATGAAGCTCTGCCGAAATTTTTGGAAAATTTGGGACTTAGAAAAGATTTTTGTCATCTAAAGAGTGGGCGTAACTGTTGTGTGTGAATGAATGCAAGAATTGCAAACATAATTAATATTTCTGATGATTCGAACTCCGCCGAAGCTTGTAAATGACTTGAGTTTAATCTAACTAGAACTTTGTTGCATCATTTGAGTAAGAAGGCTATGAGTGGCTAAAAGTGCTTTGATGTATGACTCCGAGCTAAGTTGGGGAGGTTGTTATTGATTAACTGATTGCACTGTCGTGTGCTATGTTGATTCTGTCTTTAAGTATGTTGGGAAAATTCTGACAAGGTTATGACGCTTCGTAGATGTGAAGAAATACTAGGATGTTTTGAACTACTGTTGGTAGAGAATGTTCGGTGTATAGAAAAGAAAGATAGCGAATTGTACCTGTAAATAATCATGTTTCTACTCAATAGGATAGTTGAGTTACAGCTGAATAAGGGTGAATGATGTCCGAGAATGGTTTTACGGTGTTCAAGATTTTGCTTGTAACAGTCAGATGCCTTAAGATTGTGTGTGTGGCTAAAGATGGCGGTTTCGTTAGAAAAGATCAAGGCTTGTGTTATATCATGTAAATGATGGGATTCTACGTATCCGTATTGGGAAGTAATGATAACAATTTAAAAATCGCGGGAAGTTCATCAAAATAAAGTGTGGTAGAATGTGGTACTTCTGGGAACACTGAGAGAGTATTCAGTGGCCTATGGGTCTTAGACCGTGTGGCCTTGTGTACGAGTCTTGTGTGGTAAAAAAAAAGGGTTGAGGCATTGTCGTACTACAGTAAAGACTGATATGAAATTAGAGATGAATCAGAAAAGGAAGTTGGGTAAATGGAACAGCTTGATAATGAATCGAAATGGTATGATAAGGATACGATTAATTCTTGGAATGTGCTCGAAGTAATGAGTCTTGCGGTATTGTGCAGCAAAGCTCTTACGTGCTGGTAGTTTGCTTTGCAAGGTATATGGTCAAAAGGGACAAGGTAATGTAAACGAACGGGAATGAAGAGTTTGTGATGTGTTTTATCATGGTTTGAAAATGAGTATACTCCTGTCAGTATGCGAAGCGTGGAATGTGTAATGAGTTTTCTTTTATATGGGATCACGAAAGTCCTTGACTAGTTGAGTGCACCGATGTTGAGGCGGAGGAAAGGGATATAAATTTCCATGTTGTCTTAGTGTGATATGGTATACACGATGTGTTACAAAAAGTTGATAATGGTATATTCTAGGTTTTGAGATCAGTTCATAATATATGAGAAGTCAAAAAAATTATTGAGCAGCGCGGACAACTGCAGGTGAATTAAGAATCGATCTTTCTGATGATTTAAGAAAATGGTACTGCTATTCTCGTAATTTGGCAGGGAATATGGTCCAAAAAGGACCAGGTAATATAAACTGCTAATATTTAGTGGTGTGGTGGTATCCTTTTGTTAGATTGACATTGATGATTGAGTTGTAAATGGCATAAGGAAATTTCTGAATGGCTTTCGTAGTATGAATGGACGCTTGATGTGCGTTATGTATTCGTACGGTGGAATACGGAATCGGGCATATTGATTCATGTGTTATATATGTGTAGGAGACTTGAAGTTCTCGTTAATCCGCCTATGCAGTGGTTGTATATCGTGTGCATCGGCACCGTTTTGTGATTATTGGAAATCGGAAGCCCTAAAGGCTCTCTCTTAACTTGATAAGGCGAATTCGGATTATGATACTTGATTGCTGACTAGTTGTCATGGGTCAGATTGTCTAGACTAATGTGATATGGACTATGTCGGAAAATGGCACAAATTGCGTAGCAGAGAGTATCAGAGTATGCTCCAACAAAGTATTTGTACCCAGGACCAGCGGACGGCTGGTAGGCATTGCTTTGTCAGTTGGACCTTAGTGGCGGATGTTAGTGTAGAGGTATCTACCATTGATTCAGTTCCAGTATTGAGAAACGTTGTCGGATGCGTTTCATGTGGCCGAGCTTGAGGCTATATATATATATGTTTGGTGTAATGAGAAAATTCAACTCGATATGCATTTCCTTTTTGCGAGATTTATGCGTGGATCGGGTGGCACGCCGCCACGGGTTATTTGGATCGGGTGGCACGCCGCCACAGGTATGGTATCTGGATCGGGTGGCACGCCGCCACGGGTATGTCATTGGAACGGGTTGCTCGCCGCAACAGAATATTGTGAAAATATAGTTAGTTATATGCTACCTGGTATACAATACTTCCTCGCTTTTGAGGAAAAGTCCGTTTTGAGTATCGCTTGGCGAATGGCACATCGGTTGTGTCCTTTCAGGATTTAATAGCATACGTTAATTGTTTCACCGTGGGTGAGGTTGATTGCTTGGGTTCAAGACCTAGATCCGTGCGTGGCTAACCGTTTGAGCTTAGTGGCTTGAGGTGCTTCATGAGTAATAATGTTGGGATAGAATCACGAATCGTGGCAAGGCCACGTGAGGATTCAGGTACTCTATGATGTGAGACGGGATCTCGGTTCTATGTTATGATGGCACGGAGGAATTGAATTACAGCTCTCTTCTTGCAGACAGTTGTCATGATTTGAGTATGTTCAGGCGTTTCTATTAGAGCATGTGTTGTGCTCGTCACGGCTTAGGCCGGTGGTTGAGATGTCATGTCACCAGTGTAGTGTGTTATGATCGAAATGACCGTTGGAGTCATTAATGAATACGAGCATATTGGATCTTAGCTTGTTAGAAAGGTAAAAATCGAGGTTTGGCTCCGAAACCTTTTGTGGTACCAGTTTTAAAAGGGAAATAGATTCACGAATGGTTAACCTGAGAGATGGGTTCGGTATATCGTGTGCTTGAGCTGCCGTGGGCAGGATATGGAGGTGTTGGAATAAGACTCTATCTAATGAATGAGGTTTTCAGCTAGTATTTGGTGATTATGGCCAGTTTTTGTGATTAGAGACTATCGTCTCGAGTGATTGGGTTGTTGATACATCATATGATCTCACCCGGAGTAGTGAATATGGGTTATTGCAGGTGGATTCGAGTGTATCCTGAGTATAGGCATGGGATTTGCATTTGGCATATGATTTCAGAAAGTGCAATGTGATTTATGGTTCAGATGGTCTGTGAAATTTTGACTATATGGTGTTTTCGGACTTATGTGAGATAGGGTGACGTATGATCGCCCGGATATATGCTTGGTAAGGTCATTCGGCTATTGGGTTGCTTCTAGTACAACTCCGAGTCCGCTCGAGGACGAGCGTTTGTTTAAGTTGGGGAGAATGTAACGACCCGGCCCGTCGTTACGGGAATTTCCACCCCGTTACCTTGCATTTACATATCTTATGCTTCTATATCGGTGTTAGAACCTATCGGATGAGTTAGGAATGAATTGAATTGAAAATGAAGCAAATAGCATGTTTGAAGGAAGTTTGAATATGGAAAGTCAACCTAGAGTTGACTATCAAGTTAGAGTGCTCGGAATCAGATTCTGATGATTTGACTAGTTTCGGGGGATCATTTATGACTTAGGAGAGCAATCGGAATTAAATTTGGAGGTCCGGTGTAGTTTTAGGCTTGAATTGGCTAAGGTTGAATTTTGGCGAAAACCGTATGGGAGGTGAGATTTTGATCCGGGGGTCGGAATGGAATTCCGACAATTCCTGTAGCTTCGTTATGGGATTTTGGATATGTCCGCAAAATTTCAGGACATTCGGACGTCGTTTGATCGGGTTTTGGATTGAATGTTAGTTTTGAAAGTTTTGAAGAAACTTAGGCTTGAATCCGTGTGTAATTGGTGATTTTGATGTTTAGGATGGTGTTTTTATGATTGGAACAAGTTCGTGTCGTGTTTTGGAGTATGTTGGTGGTTTTCGTTGGGGTCCCGGGGGCCTCGGGAGGATTTCGGACCATCAATCGGGCATTTTGAACTTGGAAAAGGTCTGCTATAAATTGCAGGTTAATGCCTAGGCATTAAGCCTTCGCGTGGAATGGGCCACGTTCGCGAAGGCCAGGCGGATCAAAGCATCGCGTTCGCGAGCAGGGGTGTCGCGTTCGCGTAGGCAAGGTAAGGTGAAGCTTTGCGTTCGCGTGACTGGGAGTCGCGATCGCGTAGAAGGAAAGGGGAGAGCTTCGCGTTTGCGTGGGAGTGTACGCGTTCGCGTAGAAGAAGAACCCGGCGGCTGGGAGATTGTACATCGCGAACGCGTGGTGGAGCGTCGCGTTCGCGAAGGGTAAACTGGAGCTGAGTATCGCGAACGCGTGAAGACCATCGCGAACGCGTAGAACAAATTGGTCTGGCAGTGAAATTAAAATCACAGAACAGAGGGCTCACGGGTTCATATACCCAAAACATAATTTTGAGCCCTTGAGAGAAGAAATCACGGGAAAACGCTGGGAAATCATCGGGTATTCATCGGAGGTAAGTTTCTTGACTCAAAACATCATTTTATGGTAGAATTAACATCAATCTTCATGAATTTGGGTAGAAATTGTGAAGGATTGTGGCCTAGATATTGAAAACGAAAATTTGGGTTTTGAAAGGCCAATCGAACTACGATTTTGGTAAATTTTATATGTATGGACTCGTGGAGAGACGAGGATTCTGGAAATATGAGTTTCGAAATTTTTTTTGAGATGTGGGCCCGGGGCTCGGGTTTTGCAAATTTCGTGATTTATGATATTTTTCAAGTTCTTTCGATTGGGTGATGTTCCATTAGCCTATTTTGATATATTTGTGCTGATTTGTGCTAGTTTTGACGTGCGTGGATGCCGGTTCGAGGAGCTAAGGCATCGCGGGCATGAGCTTTCGTCGGTTCGAGGTGGGTAATACTTGTAAATGATGTCCCGAGGGTTAGTAAACCCCGGACTTGCACATCTTAGTGCTGTATTGAGGTGACTTGCACGCCGGATAACGGGCGTGGGGTAGAGCACCATTGGGGATTATGACTTGGTCCGTCCCACGTAATAAATAATAACACCTAATTGTTGAAATGAATTGGACTAATTATCATGCTTGGGCTTCGTGCCAATTATTTGAATCCTTCAGGGATTGGTATCACTGTTTTGATAACACTGTGCATATTTTATTCTAAATTTAAGTTTTAAAATGGTATTTTTGCTATTGAGCATTTTTATAAGGTTATGAAAAACTTGAACAAGGTCTTAATAACATTTTTAGCTGTGAGCTAATATGATATTGTTGCCGTAGGGCTTTCTTGATTATTTTTTAGACTGATTGGGGCCGAGGGCCATATGTTAGGGCATGACAATTTATGTGAGCATATGCATACACATGCATGGATCGGACTGCATGCCGCAATGGTATACGGATCGGGCTGCACGCCGCAGCAGGTGTGATATTAATATTGTGCTTGGGCTGTAGGAGCCCCTCCGGAGTCTGAACCCCCACAGTGAGCACGGGTACCCAAATTGGATCGGGCTACGCGCCGTAGCGGTCATATGCATTGCATGGCATACATACATTGGTTTACGTGTACTACGTGGCATAACATTTAGCACTCATACATTACTTTCACACATGCATTAGTTGCCTTATTGACGAGATCTCCTGGTGTAAATTGATAAGGAGTGCTGAGCCCGAGGGGCTGATTTGAGTGCGGACTTGCACTGCTTGAGATTGTATCCAGGTATTGGTATATTATCATGAAATAAAGTAGCTAAAAATTGAGATTTCTAAATAATCTATTCACATATGCTGGAAAGGAATAAAAAGATAGTTCTGTAATGTGTAGCATGAGATAGTGCCTTGCGTGGTTTTCTCCCCTTCAGCATTATTTACTTTTATTACTGCTGAGTTGGAAGTACTCACACCCGACTCCCTGCACCTTGTGTGCAGATCCAGGTACATCACAGCAGAGCTGATTCTATTGCGGTTCGGGAGTGCTTTTGGACAGTCGAGGTAGCTGCCAGCGTTCGCATGACCTGATTCTCCAGTTTGTCTATATTTTGTTTTGACCATCCCACACTTGTGCACAGTTATATTCGCTATTTACACTTTGTATACTCTGTAGAGGCTCATGACTCTCGACCTTTCGGTCTATGGGAGTTGGTATGCGTTGGGACTTGGTTCCCCTGTTTCGATATATACATCACTGTTATTTTACAATTGATATGCTTAAATGGGATAAGGTGAGCTCATAGCTCTATGATTGTTGTTGATTGGTCGGGCTGGCCTAGCAGTGTGCTGGGCGCCATCACGACCGGATTTGGGGTCGTGACACATGTTATCCTTGATTACCTTAGAAATGTTAATATCTTCTTTCAATACCTAACTTATTCCAACCGCACTTACCCCGAGTGACCTTAAATCATGAGGCCATGCTATCTCAAGAACGACGACCATTTCATGTCTCTCAAATACTACACCACAAGTCAAAACATCATAGATTGTTTTGTGCCTTTCTTCATAAGTTGCTTCAAAAGCTTGAGCCTTAACTGTACTTATAGACTCAGAATTATCAAGCACCACACTTTACCTCTTGAATTCACTAGGACCGCTATTGAGAACCATCCGGTTCTAACTTGCCCCAGTACGCAACCAACTCTACTGAATTTCTTTATAACATATGAATACCCTCTCGATAAAGCACCCAGCGGAATCACTTCCCGCGAAGCTTGCACCTATACGAGGCATAAATCATAAATTTTCCCTCAAGTTTGAACATGAGCCAGTAAGGCTAAACATAACATGCATTCAACAATACATATACTCAAATTACCAAAAATGGTCCTTTTCCCGTGGCTGCAATAACCCATTAATACGCTAGTATCCAGAATTCATGCAGGTAATTAGCCATGCGACCCAAATCATAAGCGGCGAGACTCTCCCACTAGCTCAAAGCCACTATTACACGACTCTCGAGCACATTAGAAACATTCACTCAATTCATCTACTCTTATTCAACTGCAATTCACTTGAACCTACGAACATAATCACTTATGCCTTATTAGCACTCTGACCCCATAGGGTATGAGCTCATTCCAATACAACCAAACATTACCCCACTCCATGCACCGAGCATTCTCTACCAACGACACCTTAAAACATACTATGATTCTCACATACATACGAAGCACCATGTAGCCCTTGTCGAATATTTCCCTGCTGATAAAACAAATGTAGAGTTTATTTGGGACACAGGAACATCCAAAGTCCCACCATCATACCATACGAGCCTCAAATCTTGCCCATCCGCAAGTTTTCAAGATTTTTTTTTTGAATAGCACCTAAATACATCGCAGGCCAAATCTAATATGACACATGACCCATAATTAGATCGTTGATAGTGAAATCCTTTCACTTAGCATGAAGCCTTAAAGATACATTTTGCTAATCCACGACAATAGCCTTTATCATATGTACGTCTTCATCATAAGACAGACCAAGACATTGGTTTGGTACATGTCCTTCTTAAGACAGTTAAACTCATTTCCCCCAGTATCTCTGTTGGCTGAATTCTTCGCTAAATAGATATCTCATATGAACCATATAGTCTTTATTACCACTAACTATCTTTAGATCTATATCCACCTTGTGATTCTACCTTTACTGTGACGATTAGGCAGTTAAGTAAACCTTCTCAAGACCGTACTTATCAACCGAATGTCGGAACCTAGTGCACCCCCATGTGCACAATTGAAGATTTCTCAATTCTCTTGCATTATCGATATGGATGACATGCTGTAACAATGGTTGAGTAAATTCTTGACTCTCTTGAGGTCCCTCTGCAGCATCATGAACCGTCGGCGCATACTCGATATCGAGCGCACAACTTTCAATACACGAGTGGATGCAAAAGAACGTATGAGATAGGCTCCAACTGAAAAAATGGCGCACGATAAGGAATTAAAAGAATTGAAGAGTTTCCTAAACAGTTACATAGCCCCTCGTAAATAAATACAGACATCTCCATATCGATCAACGAGAATCTAAGTAACCGGTCTGTGTCCCGTGACTCCTATGAACCTAGAGGTCTGATACCAACTTGTCACGACCCTAGTTCACCAATCGTGAACATGTCATGACGGCACCCAGTCCCCACGACTAGGTAAGCCTAACATGTTGCGGAATATACCATTTTATGAACATTAATTAAGAAACAACAGAAAATAGTATAAAAAGGAAATGTAATCTGTGCCGCTTGACACATACACCCATCAAACACACTGTATAAAACACCTCCAAGACCCGGAATCCCACGGGCAACAAAGACTAAAAGAGAGTATACAACTGTGGCTCTATGTGTAAAAAGTATCTAACTACGAAATGAAGGA
The DNA here is from genome assembly GCA_032618575.1 of Nicotiana noctiflora. Classification (NCBI taxonomy): domain Eukaryota; kingdom Viridiplantae; phylum Streptophyta; class Magnoliopsida; order Solanales; family Solanaceae; genus Nicotiana; species Nicotiana noctiflora. Next base: position 741,975 of record JASVEL010000845.1, on the reverse strand, counting down.
AAACATCTACTAATACTATCAGAATAGAAGGAGGGCCTCCGGATCCGCGGACGTAGCAGATTATACCTCGAGGTCTCCCAAAGTGCTGCTGAATCACCTAGTATGAGCCTGTCCTGATGTACCTGGATCTGCACAACAAAAAGTGTGCAGAGAAGAGTAGCATGAGTACACCACGGCTGTACTCAGTAAGTGCCAAGCCTAACCTCGATAAAGTAGTGACGAGGAAGGTTAGGGCCCTACCGAGAGAACAATAATATAATGATGATAACAATGATAAACAGTTTTAATAATAATGAATCTGAAATGACGACAGTAAAATGATTTCGGCAATCGTCTACAATTTAAGCTAGCAGCAAGTAAATAACTCAATAAAACTCAATCAGCAAGTCCAGGACCTGTGGGAATTGAACCCACAGTCCCATCAACAGTACCCCTAGGACCTGTGGGAATTGAACCCACCGTCCCATCAACGGTAACCCCTGGGTCTCTGGGAATCGAACCCGCAGCCCATGTCTCAATAAATCTCAGGATCTCCGGGAATCGAACCTGCAGTCCACATCTCAGTAATATATCAATAACTTAGGATCTCCGAGAATCGAACCCGCAGCCCCTACCAATAACTCGGGATCTCCGGGAATCGAACCCGCAATCCCTACCAATAACTCAGGATCTCCGGGAATCGAACCCGCAGTCCCTACCAATAACTCAGGATCTCCGGGAATTGAACCCGCAGTCCATATCTCAATAATATATCAATAAACTCCGGGTCTCCGGGAATCGAACCCGCAGCCCTTGGATCTCCGGGAATTGAACCCGCAGTCCACCAACACAACAAATAAAGAAAATGCACAGAGAAAACATAATATGCTTAACTACAACTTCACCGAAAACTAGTGCCAACAATTATCAAGAAGTTCAAGTAAGACAATTTGGCAATTAGACAGATAAATCCTATCTAATCATGCTTCTCTAACGAATGCCAGGTAAATATCATAAATTAATCAACTAAGGACAGGAATATCACGAATTTGACGATTCAAGTAAAGTGTGTGTTACAACAACCAGCGCATGTACATGCCCGTCACCTCGCGTACAAGGCATTTAAATTATCACATAATATCCTAGGGGTGAAAGTTCCCCCACACGAGGTTAGACAAGTCATTTACCTCGACTCCGGTACAAAACCGCTAAGAGACAATTATCTTGCCGTGAATGTCGGCCTCCACAGGTGTAGTATCTGATAAAAATCAATAGAATTACATCAAAATAGGCCAATTGGGCATTACCCAATCGAAACAATTAAAAATACACCAAAACCCACAAGTTGCCAAAACCCGACTTTCGGTACACTTCTCGAAAAATTACGAAAATTATATATTCGGGTTCCTTATCTCAACACGAGTCCGTGCATATAAAATTTATCAAAATCGGACTCCGTTTGCCCATTCAAATCAATGATTTTCTATAATTTAGGCCTAGGGCTAAAACCCTCCATTAATCCTCCATTAACAGTGAAATAATCACGGATTTCACAATAAACTAACGAATTAAGGCCAAGAAACTTACCCCCGATAATTTCCCGATGATTTCCCGATGATATCCCAGCGATTCCCCATCAATTTTTGTCCAAAAGCTCTCAAGTTGCTCAAAAAAATGGAGGAAAATGACCCAAAATCGCGGATATACTGCCCAGAATTTTCGTCGGTACTTTTCACGCGCGGACACTGTTCATGCCCGTGGGACACTGTTCACTGTTCACCCGCGCGGTTACTATTCACTATTCATAAAATGCAGCAGCTTTTTCAAAAAAATTGCAGCACAACCATTTTGCACCAAAATGGTCCTAACTCCATCATACGAACTCGAAATTCGACGACTCGTTTTTCTATGGCTCCGTAATTACGATACGGATCCAGTGGTTCAAATAAAACAGAATTTGGATCTCATTTGCTCAGTATAACATCAATTTCGCTCGTTAAATAATTAACTCACATTTCTCGTCAAAAACCCAATCGCGACTCGATGAAATTAAACCAAAATTTCCAGATCAGTCCTATAATTCATGATTTAAATTCTCGAAGTCTCGAAATCAAATTTGGATCTCTAGAACTAAAATTAGACCTTTGGATCATTACATTTATGCTCTAAACGGCAAAAATCTTCCAAAAATGACCCGTTGGGCATCCGAAACACATCCGAGACCCCGACCAATAATACCAACCAGTCCCAAAACACATTATGGACTCGCTCGAGCCTCAAATCACATCAAACAATGCAAAAATTATGAATTAACCTCCAATCCAAGCTTGATGAACTTTGAAGTTTCCAACTTCTATTTCCGATGCCGAAACCTATCAAATCAAGACCGATTGACTTCAAATTTTGCACACAAGTCCAAAATGACATAACAGAGCTACAAAAATTTTCGGAATTCCATTCCGACCGTCGGATCAAAATTTCACCTATCAACCAGAATTCGCCAAAATACTAACTTTGCCAATTCAAGCTTAATTCTACACCGGTTATCACAAAAGTATTCCGGGCACACTCCTAAGTCCCAAATCATCTAACGAAGCTATCCGAACCATAAGATTTTCATTTCGAGTCCGATATCAAAATTTCCACTTCCGGTCAAATTTTCTCAAAAACCTTCAATTTTCTATCTTTAGCCAAACGACTCCAAAATGACCCACGGACCTCCGAATTCACTTCCGATCACGCTCCCAAATCCAGAATAACCATACGGAGCTACTCCCAGTCTCGGAATCCCAAACGGACATCAATAACACTAAAATGCATTTTAAGCCAAATTGATGGAATTTCTTCTAAAATGCTATCTTCCATAATATGCGCCAAAACGCACCCGGGTTATCCAAAACCCGATCTAGGCATACGCCCAAGTCCGAAATCATCATATAATCCTATTGGAACCTTCAAATCTCAATTTTGAGGTCGTATACTCAAAATTCCAATCCTAGTTCATTTCTTCAATTTTAAGCTTTGGAAATGAGAATTTTCATTTAAATTTTTTTTTAAACCCCTCCCAAATTAGGAGGATCTTCATTTAAATTTGACTCCAAACTTCTTGAATTTTAATTCTGACCATACACACAAGTCAATATACTTGAGATGAAGTTGCTCATGGCCTCAAACTGCTGAATGATGCGCCGTAGCTCAAAACGACTGGTTGGGTCGTTACACCTGAGAGATGGGTTCGGTATATCGCGTGTTTCGGATGCCGTGGGCAGGATATGAAGGCATGGGAATAAGACTTCAGCTAATGGAAAGGGGTTTTTTTCAGTTAGTATTTGGTTGCCGTGGGCAATTGTTGAGATCCGAGGTAATCGTCTCGAGCGATTGGGTTGTTTGATACATCATGTGATCTCACCCAGAATGGCGAGTATGGACTATTACAGTTGGATTGTGTGTAACCTGAGTATAGGCATGAGACTAGGATTTAGTATGTGATTTCGGAAAATGCAATGTGGTTTATGGTTCGGGTGCTGTGAGATTCCGGCTATAGTGTGTACCAGACTTATACGAGATAGGGTGACGTGGGATCGCCCCGAATATATGCTTGGTAAGGTCATTAAGCTGCTGGGTTACTTCTAGTAAACCTCTTGGTCCGCTCGAGGACGAGCGTTTGCTTAAGTTGGGGAGAATGTGATGACCCGGCCCGCTATCATGTGAGTTATCACCCCGTTATCCCCCCTTACATGCTTGTCAATGTTTCAATATGCATGTTTGGTGAGTTTGAGTCAATTCGGATTGAATTTGGTTGGAAATGAGGCAAATAGTCTCTTAGAAGAAGGAATAGTTGGGAAAAATCAACTGGACGTTGACTTGTGAGTTAGAGAGCTTGGAATCGAATTCTGATGATTCGGTCAGCTCCGGGAGGTCATTTGTGGCTTAGGAGAGCAATCGGACTTGAATTTGGAAGTCCGGTGTAGTTTTAGGCTTGAATTGGCTAAGGTTCAATTTTGGCGAAATCCGAACGGTAGGTGAGATTTTGATCCGGGAGTTGGAATGGAATTCCGACAGTTGCAGTAGCTCCGTTAGGTGATTTTGGATATGCTTGCAAATTTTCAGGTCATTCAGACATCGTTTGGTCGGGTTATTGATTGAATGTGAATTTTTGAAGTTAAAGTTAAACTTAAGCTTGAATTTGTTGAAAATGGACGATTTTGATGTTAACGATAGAGTTTTGATGATTGGAACAAGTTCGAATAAGGTTATAGGACCTATTATAATAGGAATTTGGACATCTGTAGCGAAGGTTATGGCCAAAATACCAAAGCATATCATTGCAGTCAAAAGCTGTGCGGCCGCGACCATTTTTGTGCGGCCGCACAGGTGAAAATCCGGGGTTACATGTATAAATACGAGATTTTGGGTTTTATTCGACATTTTACCCGTGGGAGCTCGGATTTTGACGATTTTTTGAAGGTTTATCAAGAAATTCATCGGGGTAAGTGATTTTAACTCAGATTTGGCTAGATTACATGAATATATCATTGAATCCATCTTTTAATTTGTGATTTGGGATAGAATTTGGGAAGAAAAGTGGTGAAATCTCTCAAAATGTAAAATGATGATTTGAATGGGCAAACGGAGTCCGATTTTGATAAATTGTATTTGCATAGACTCGTGTTGAGACGAGGATTCCGAATATGCGACTTCCGTAATTTTTCAAGAAGCGTACCAAAAGTTGGGTTTTGACAACTTTGTGGGTTTTGGTGCAAATTGAGTTATTTCGAATGGGTTGTGTCTAATTAGCCTATATTGATGTATTCTCATTGATTTTGAGCAGATTCGACATCCGAGGTGATTGAATTGCGAGGCAAGCGATAGGCGGACTAAGGCTTCTACCGGATCGAGGTGAGTGGTGGTAGTAAATAATGTACTGAGTGTTTGAAGCCCCGTACTTGCACTTTACAGTGCTATGTTGAGATGAGACACACGTCATGTGACGGGCGTGGTGACATTGTGATTGGGGGATTGGACTTGGTCCTTCCCGACTGATAATTTATTTTGTATTATGACTGTGAATGAGCTTATAACTGTGTAGTTGGGCTGGTAGCAATGTTTGGGGCCTTGTGCTGATCTGTAGAAGTATTAAGGAAACCTGTAGAGCTAGGTGACCCTTATATCATGCTGGATATATACACTCAGCTGTAGTATATCATGTTGGCTACATACACTCAGTCGTAGTATATCATGTTGGCTACATACACTCAGCCATAGTATTTCATGCTGGATACATACACTCAGCTGTAATCATAGCTATATAGCATATCATGAACCTGTACTAGATGTGTACTTTGAGTGAGACTACCTGGGGTTGAATACCCTGTTCTAGTTGAGTGGGCTCGAGAGGCCAAGTCTATATTAACTGAGATGGGGTCGAGGACCCGCTATGAGGTATTGATATACATACCGGATCGGGCTATATTGACTGAGATAGGGTCGAGGACCCACTGTGAGATATTATATTGGGCCTGAGAGGCCAAGTATATACTAATTGGGATAGGGTCGAGGACCCACTATGAGATATTATATATATATCTATGTTGGGTCGGGCTGCACGCCGCAACACTATATGTATTGGATCGGACTGCACGCCGCAGTGACATATATGTGGATCGGACTGCACGCCGCAGTAATATACAAGTGGGACGAACTGCATGCCGCAGTACTAATGCGCTTGGGCTGTAGGAGCCCCTTCGGAGTCTGTGTCTGCACACATTCTCGGTGGGCGCTAGAGTATATTATGGGATCGGGCTACACGCCGTAGTGTATATATATATTGGATCGGACTGCACGTCGCAGTAATATATCTGTAGATCAGGCTGCACGCTGCAACATTATAGCGCTTGGGCCAAGGGAGCCCCTCCGAAGTCTGTATACACCCCCACTGAGCACCGTCGACGTTAAATGGAGCGGGCTGCACGTCGCAGCATTTTATTTATACATTTATATATATATATATATATATATATATATATATATATATATATATATATATATATATATACATACGTAAGCGCGCTACGCGCCGCCGCATTATAGACATATATATATATATATATATATATATATATATATATATATACACATATACATTGGATCGGATGTACGCCGTAGCAAGTACGAGTGCGGACTAGGTCAGCGTGGGACCTTGGTGAGATAGATGTGGACTTGAAATTGGGGGTATTCGCTGTTGAGATGACTTACCTGTGAGGTTACCCTTAGAACTGTATAGTGATAGTACAGGTGTTCTCTTTTTCAGTTATTGTTTATTATTATTACTCACTGAGTTGAAATATACTCACCCCACTCCCCTGCACTTTTTGTGCAGATATACAGGTTCAGGAGGGCAGTTGAGCTATTGCAACTGCTTGCATCATCGCTATTTCGTGGAGATTTCGAGGTAGCTGCCGACGTCCGCAGTACCTGACCACTTCCTCTTTATCATTTTGTTGTCTCCATTCTGCTCAGACCTGATTGTGTAGTAGATCTCATTTGTAGAGGCTCAGACTTGTGACACCACGATTTGGTTGGGGCTGTATTCGTGTATTTCGTTTTACACTTCTTAATTTGTTATAAAGACAAGCGAATTACGCAGATTAATCAGTATTAATTTATAATTGGTTGGTTTAAATGGATAAGATGGTCGGGCTTGCCTAGCAATGTGTTGGGCGCCATCACGACCGAGGTTTGGGTCATGACAGATTCAAGGAAATCGATTGGATGTAAGATTTTTGAACTTAAAACACGGTTATATTGTGAAATTGGTCTAGAAATACATGGAAATTAAGCCTAAAATTAATGAACTAGGGCTTGAGTTTTTGATATTTCAAAGTAGGATTTGATAGATCATTTGAGCTAGGATTTGGGAGTTCTTGGTTTGTATGAACTCATGGCGAGACGAAAAATCCGGTAATGTGAGTTTTGTAATTTTTCAAGAAGCGGGCCCGGGGCTCAGGTTTTGCTAGTTTCGATATTTTTGATATTTCTTGATTACTTTCAATTGGGTATTATTCCTTTAGCATATTGTGATGTATTCGCTCTGATTTTGGTTAGATACGACGCGCATGGAGGCCAGTTTGAGGGGAAAAGGCGTCGCGGGCTAGAGATTTCATCAGTTCGAGGTGAGTAATACTTGTAAATGATATCTTGATTGTTTGAAACCCCGGATTTGCATATCATAGTGCTGTATTGAGGCGACTTGCATGGCGGATATGAGCGTGGGGTAGAGCACCATTGGGGATTGTGACTTGGTCCGTCCCGATTGTTAATTTTTATCGCGTATTTGACTAAACTACCTGTTATCATCATAATTTGGGCTGATTGTCATGTTTGGGCTTCGTGCTAACAATGTGAATCCTTCAGGGATTGATATCAATGTTTTCGCATTATTTTTGCATACTATTGGATCTCGGTCTAGGGCTTTAATACTAATTTCCAAATTCAGCCATTTTTCTAAGATTTGAAAAAAACTTAAACACCATATTATTGATGTTTTGTGCTGCGAACTGTTATTTTAATATTGCCCAAGTGGCTTATGTGCATTTCTGGACTGAGCATGGATCGGGTTGCACACCGCATCAGTGTTCTATGTGCATTTCTAGACTGAGGATGGATCAGACTGCACGCCACAATGGTGGTATGTTGATATTGCGCTTGGGCTGTAGGATCCCTTCTGGAGTCTGAACCCTCACAGTGAGCGCGGGTACCCAAATGGATCGGGCTGTGCGCCGCCGCGATCATATGCATTGCATTGCATTCATGCATTGGTTCCTGTTTGTACTACGTGTCATGACATTCAGCACTCATATTTCATTGGCATCCATGCTACCTCTTGCAGTGTTTACTAGATACCCTGGTGTTATTTGTTGGTGGAGTGTTGTGCACGAAGTGCCGGCTTATGTGCTGACTTGCACTATCTGTTTTGCATTCATTTGCTTAATTATTGGAAAAAGATATTTTCAAAAAAGGTTTTTAACTGAGCCAGATATTTTCTAAAGGATTTTCATGGTTTTACTATTCTCAAATATTGGTACTATCCTATATTGAACGATGGAGTGCTTTTACGTATTTTTTTGCCGCTCAGATATTATTTACTTTTATTGCTCACTGAGTTGGAGTACTCACTTTACGCCCTACACCTCGCGTGCAGTTGCAGGTATTGTTCACCTGGAAGCGTGTTATTAGCGGATTGAACGTATTACTATTGTAGTTGAGCAAGGTGACCGCCGAGATTCGTGGCACCAGATTTTTCCTTCTTTTTGAGTCTAAATTTAGTGCATGTATATTACTGACCCTGTAGTTGTGTTCAAGCTTTTTTAGATACTCGTGACTTGTGACACCCTGGCCGGGTTGTGATGGATTGAAAATGTTGGTTATTATTGTCGTTGTTGTATTTATATGTTTATTTGTGTTTAATAATTGTTAAAAAGGCGTTTTAGGTGAGTTGCCTGGCCTTGTCTTCAGGGGAGGGGCCATCACGACCAGGAAAGAAAAATGGGTTGTGACAAGTTGGTATCAGAGCCTAGGTTATGAGGTCTCATGAGTCATGAGCAGGTTTAGTAGAGTCTCACGGAGCGGTACGGGGACGCCTGTATTTCTCCTCGAGAGGCTGCAGAACCTTTAGGAAAACTTCCCATTCTTGGAATTCTTATCGTGCGTACTTGATTCAGCTTGAGATATAACTCTTGTAATTCCTTACACACGTCTGTATGCGCACATAAGCGCTCAATATTATATGTGCCTTGATGGTTTGTGATTCCCAGACCGAGGGGTGAGATGTAATCTTTGTGAGTATGTTGGGCTAGTTTGGAGGACATAAGGCTGGATCTTTGCCTATGGCTTGAGCACCGAGGTGCTGCTTGTGTGAGCAAGTGTTATGAAATTATATGTTCGGTATTGTCCCTATTATCCACAGTAGCAGTTTGGTATTCATGTGATGAGTATGTTAGTAATGCGAGATGTATCTATGTGAACTTGGTAGTGACGAAAGAGTCTGCTGGACAATAGATGAACTGATAAGTGTTTGATTCCTATTGTGATTTGTTGTGTGGCCCAAATTATGGGCGCGTGAAGAATATTTTCGTATCTCCTAGTTGGAAAGTAAAGTGCAATACATGTGGCGGTATGAGTTCAGACTCAGGAACACTAAATTGGTTGTGTTATGTGTATGAGGGTGGGAAGTGTTCTGAAATACTAAATTGAGGTGAAGCAGGTGGGTTATCTCCTCCGGAGTGTTCTTGAGTGGTATGATCCTTATGTGTGTTAGAAGATCTCCTATGTAATTGAAGAGTACGTGTTGAAATTTGCAAAAAAAAACAAATCGGGTCGCTTAAGAGAGTGGACTCACTTGATGTGGGGATGAATGCGAGGTTTGTATAGGATTTCAGTACTAGATGATCTATGTTTTCATAAGCTTATGGATGATTTGAGTTTAATCTCACTATGATATTGTGGCATCATTAGAGTAAAGGTATTATAGGTTATTGAGTATGTCCTGATATATGGCTTCGAGCCAAGTTGGGGATGTTGGTGTTGATTAGCTAATTGCATGGTTATGTGCTAAGTTGGTTCTAGTTCGAGGCATGCTGGTGAATTAGTTCAGGTTACGGAAATTGAGCCAAGGATGGCAAGTGAAGAAAAAATGTTGGCAAAGGTTATATTATGTTCCATATGATATGATAATCACAAAATGTCGAGAGTTGTTATTGGTAGAGGGTGCTTGATGCATAAAGTAGGAAGTTTCTTGGTTGTATTGGGGTGAGAGTCTCTTATTACGGTATCAGAGTACCAATAAGGCACGAGTAGTTCTGTTCGTTAAGTCAGTTAATTTGCATATTTGAATAAGAGTAGATGGCTCTCAAGAATAGTTCAAGATTTTACATGTAACAATCAGGTGTTTCAAGGTTGTGTATGTGGTCAGAGACTGTGTATTCATCGGAGAGTGTCGAGACTTGTGGTATTTTATGTTAATTATGGGATACCATGTATCAGTATCTGGGAAGCAAAAGCAACGAATTTAGATTTGCAGGAAGTTCTTCGGAGTAAAATATTCTAGAATGTGGTATTTTTGGGCACAACCGAGAGAGTATCCGGCGGCCTATAGGTCTTAGACAATATGGTTTTATGTTCGAGTATCATGTGGTAAGCCTGGAAAGAGGCATTGTGATGCTACAACGAGGGAGAGATATCAAGTTGATAAACCAGAAGCGAATTTAGATAGATGGAATAGCTTGATAGTAGACCGAATTGATATGGTAAAGATATGATTAATTCGTCGTATGTGTTTGAGGTAATGGGCCTATTCAAGTATCGTGCAACAAGGATCTCGAGTTCTGACAGCTTGCTTAGCTCGGTTCAGGTAGAAGGATTCAGTCCTGACAGTTTAGAATGGAAAGTCATTAAATTCTTAAGCAACATGGGCAGCTGCAGGTGATTTAAGAATCGATCTTCCGATGATTAAAAATGGTATTATGATTCTAGTGAATTGACGGGGGTATATGTTCAGTAAAAAGGGAAGGTGATGTAAATTGATAATAAGTCGATGGTATTACGGCATTTTCTTGTTGGATCGACTACGGATATTTGAGTTTGTTTATGGCACAGGGAAATTTTAGAACATCTTTCATGGAATGAATGGGTAATTGATGTGTGATATGTATTCATACGGTGGAATGTAGGATCAGGTATAGGGATTCGTGTGTTATATGGAGTTGGAGATGGGGAGTTCTCAGATATAGTCTATGTTGTGGTTGTGGATCGTGTGTATTCGGCCCCATTTAGCGGCAATTAGGATTTCGAAGCTAGAGTGGAACTTTATTTGCTGATATGTTAGATTTTTAATGTGATGCTGAAATTTAGACTGGTTGTCTTAGTGTTGGGTTATTCTAGACTATGTGCTAGGGGCTATGTTGGAAAATGCCACATGTTGCGTAGCGAGGTGCATTAGATTATGTTCTCGTAGAGTGGTTTATATTTCAAGGACTAGCGGATGGCCGAAAAGATTGCTTTCCTTAATAGGGCCTTCGTGATGGGTGTCAGTGCAAAGGTTTCTACCCTTGATTTAGTTTCGGTGTTAAGGGACTTTTTTGGATGCATTTCTTATGGTCGGGCATGTCGCCGAGCGAGATTGTGGATTTTGGCATTTATTTGGTGCAGGGAACCATATCGTACGACTTCGGCGGGAGTTATAGTAGTGGAAGGAGAAGCTTCAGGATTATTGGTGTTGAGTACGTGGGCAGGCCGATGTGGCTATGTATTTGGCTTGAGTTAGCTTGGTTGGCCCCGAATTGTGTTGATAAGGGATAGGTCTATTCGATCGTTATTGAGCTTGCTAGTGATCTAATGAGAGCTGTGAGTTGATTTTCGCTGTTTTGAGACATCCTAATTTGTTGGATATGGGCACATGCGGTGCGGTTCTATTGAGGCTTCATAGAGAAAGTCGAGCGGGAAGAGTAATTGAGTGTTGCTCGGTAAATAAATTATTGGTTATGGTCTATCTGGTTGCATGTCGTATGTTATTTGTTTCATCGTGGTGTAATGGATTACTTGGTTTCAGACATCAAAATGTGCATGGCTAGAAATTTTTGATCATAGTGACTTGAGGTGTTTCATGTGTAACAGTGCTTCGATATGATCGCACATTGTAAAGGGGCTACTTAGAGTTATAACCCTTCGAGGTAGATTCAGTTCTTTTATTTCTACGATGAGAGACGGGGTCTCAGCCTTGTGTTGTGATGGTACTGATGAGTTTGAGGTACAACTCTTTCGTTTGAGTCATTTTTCATAATTCGAGGATGTTCAAGCCATTTCTTATTAGTGCGTATATTATGCAAGTGGTGGCTTAGGCCAGTATCGAGGTGTCATATCACCAGATTGGTGTGTTTGATTTGAGGTGATCATTGTAGTTATTAATGAATATGAACATATTTGATTTCAGCTTGTTAGAAGGATAATATCGAGGTTCGGCTCGGAAATTTGTTGTGATATTAGTCAATGGAAATGGCTTCATGAATGGTTGATCTGAGGAATGGTTATGGTTTATCGCGTGTTTCATTTGTCGTTGGCAGTATATGAAAGTGTTGGAATAAGACTTTAGCTAATAAAGGTTTTCTATCGGTCTTTGGTTATTGTGGGCAAATGTTGTGAATAGAGGCTACCGTTTCGACTTTTTGGGTTATGTGGTATATCATATGATTTAACCTAAGGTTGCTGTTATGGGTTATTACACATGGTTCGGACTTATTATGAGTGTAGCTGTGAGATTCTGGTCATGTGTATGTTTTCGGAAAGAGCAATGTGGTTCTACGGTTTATGGTTTAGATGGGTTGTGGGATTTCAGCTATGTTGTGTTATCGGACTATGTGAGACAGGGTGACGTGGTATCACCCCGGGTATATGCTTGGTAATGTTATTCAGCTATTGGTTGGCTTCTAGGACAACTCTGGGTACGCTCGAGGACGAGTGTTGATTTAAGTTGGAGAGGATGTGACGACCCGACCCGTCATTTCATGAGTTATCGCTCTATTTTCCCTCGTTTTATGCTTCTTCATGTTTCATTATCGGTATGTGGTGTGTTAGAGTTGATTTGGATTGGTTTTGATGTAGCTTCGATATATGATTTGTGATGTGTGCGTAAAATTTTAGGTTATTCGGATGTCGTTTGGTGGGGTTTTTGATCGAATGCGTGTTTCAGATGTTTTTAAAGAACTTAGGATTGAATCCAATGAGAATTGATGATTTTAGTGTTGTTAGATGTGTTTTGATGATTGAAACAAATTTGGATAATGTTTTAAGACATGTAGGTGCTTTTGGTTGAGGTCCCGGGGACCTCGGGTGAGTTTCAGACCATTTTTAACTGCTGGTTTTTAGCTACAGTAGTTTTTATGCGATTGCGAGGAATAGATCGCGATCGCGGTGAGTAAAATGTGAGAAATGTGCCAATGAATCGCGGAAAGCCTTTCGCGATTGCAGAGAAGAAATATTCTATTGCGTTGATCCAATTTCGGAAGCTTATATCTCACAATATTTAAGTAATTTGGAGATGAATCAAAAATGACAATTGTAGCACTTTGTGTCTAGTTTTCAGAAATGTAACGTAATTGCAATTTGAAGTTGTCTACAAAAAGTTATGGTGGTTATACTATAGGCTGCCCGGGAAGGTTCTAATACACATGGATGACTTTGAAAGCTTATATCTCGCAATGTATAAGGATTAGGAAATGAGCAACATAAGAAATTATATCCCTATGTGTCTAGGTTTCAGAACATCAAACCATTTGTAATTTGGAGTTGTGTGCAAAACGTTATGACCGTTATACTGGAAGCTGTTCGAAAGAGCTGGGAACTGTTCGTCGCGATAGCGAAGCATTGACCGCGATCGCGAAGAGTAAATTTTGGGCTGGAAAAATTGTTCTCCGCGATCGCGAAGCATTTTACGTGATCGCGAAGAGTAAATAACTGGGTAGAATATTTTAAAACACATCATTCGTGATTTTGGGGCTCATTTACTCCATTGTTGATATTTTTGAGAGCTTTTTGAAGGAAATTGAAGAAGGATTCAAGGAGAATCTGTTGGAGGTAAGATTTTTGATTTTAAAACACAATTATATTATGAAATTGGTCTAAAAATTTATGGAAATTAAGCCTAAAATTGATGAACTAGGGCTTGAGTTTTTGATATTTTAAATTGGGATTTTATAGGTCATTTGTGTTTGGATTTAGGAGTTCTTGGTATGTATGAACTCGTGGCGAGACGAGGGGTTCGGTAATGTGAGTTTTGTAATTTTTTGAGGGGGCTCGAGTGTTGCTAGTTTCGATATTTTTGCTATTTCTCGATTGTGTTTGATTGGATATTGTTCCCTTAGCATATTGTGATATATTCGCTCTGATTTTGGTTAGATACGATGCGCGTGGAGGCCGGTTTGAGGGGCAAAGGCATCGCAGGCTAGAGATTTCATCGGTTCGAGGTGAGTAATACTTGTAAATAATATCTTGAGGGTTTGAAATCCCGGATTTGCATATCATAGTGTTGTATTGAGGTGACTTGCACGCCGGATATGAGCGTGGGGTAGAGAACCATTGGGTATTGTGACTTGGTCTGTCCCAGTTGTTGATTTTTACCCTGTATTTGACTGAACTGCATGTTATCATCATAATTTGGGTTGATTGCTATGTTTTGGGCTTCCTGCCAACTATGTGAATCTTTCAGGGATTGATATCACTATTTTTGCATTTTTTTTGCATACTATTGGATCGTAGTCTAGGGTTTTAATACTAATTTGCAAACTCAGCGATTTTTCTAAGATTTGAAAAAAACTAAAACTATATATTATTGATGTTTTGAGCTGAGAAGTATTATTTTAATATTGCCCAAGTGGCTTATGCGCATTTTTGGACTGCACATGGATCGGGTTGCAGTGCAGCAGTGTTATATGTGCATTTCTGGACTGAGGATGGATTGGATTGCACGCCGCAGCGGTGATATGTTGATATTGCGCTTGGGTTGTAGGAGCCCCCCGGAGTCTGAGCCCCCACAGTGAGCGCGAGTACCCAAATGGATCGGGCTGCGCGCCGCAGCGGTCATATGCATTGCATTGCATTCATGCATTGGTTCCTATTTGTACTACGTGTCATGACATTCAGCACTCGCATTTCATTGTCATCCATGCTACTTCTTGCATTGTTGACCAGATATGTAACGACCCGGCCGATCGTTTTTGAAATTTATGCCCCGATCCCCAATTTAACTGTTCCCCTAAGCTCATTTCTGCTATTGTGGTTTGCCGGGAGGTTCGGTAGAATTTGAAGCGATTTGGGACACTTAGTCCCTAAATGAGAGCTTTATAGTTGAAAAATGGCTCCTATTCGGAACAGTGTTAAGACGACCTCGAAATGGAAATCTGATGGTTCCATTAGCTTCGTTAGGTGATTTCGGTGTTGGGAGCGCGTTCGGAATGTATTTTGGAGGTCTGTAGCTCAATTAGGCTTGAAATGCCGAAGTTTGAATTTTTGGAAATCCGATCGATAGGCGAGATTTTGATCCGGGCATCAGAATGGAATTCCAACAGTTGCAGTAGCTTCGTTAGGTGATTTTGGATATGTCTGCAAATTTTCAGGTCATTCGGACATCGTTTGGTCGGGTTTTTGATAGCATATAGGTTTTGGAAGTTGAGGATGAAACTTAGGCTTGAATTCGCTTTGTTTTGGTGATTTCTGTGTTTAAGGGTGTGTTTTTATGATTGGAACAAGTTTGTATCATATTTTGGAGTAGGTTGGTGGTTTTCGTTGGGGTCCCGGGGGTCCCGGGATGAATCCGGGGGTCCAATAGGGCTAATTCATGCATTTTAGAAGTGCTGTTATCTGCTGGTATGTGCTGCAGACGAATGCTCTATGCGATCGCAATGAGCTGATGCGATCGCATAGAAGGTTTTGAAGGAGGCTAAATATTTGTTCTATGCGATCGCAGGCAAGGCTATGTGATCGTGTAGTGCTGGATAGTTGTGCTCTGCGATCGCGTATAGGCCTATGCGATCACATAGTGTATAGAGTAGGGGGTCCCAGGCCCAGCTTTTGTTCTATGCGATCGCGGAGAAGGGTGTGCGATCACATAGGTTTATTTTGGTGAGCAGTGCGATCGCATGGAGGACTATGCGATCGCATAGAGTAGTTTGGCGAGGGTTCAAAATTTGTTCTATGCGATCGCAACAGTGTTCATGCGATCGCATAGAGTAAAAATGTCTGGCAGTGAATTTAAGTCCAGAACAGTCCAGTCACGGGGCTCATTCGCAAAAATTCTATTTTTGAGTCTTAGAGAGAGAAAATCACGGGAAATTGTTGGAGATTCATCGGAGGTAAGTTCCATGACCTAATTACGTTATTTTATCATAGAATCCTTGAGTATTTCACTGTTAATGGAAGATTAATGGGGGGTTTTAGCCCTAGGCCTAAAGTATGGCAAATCTTCGATTTGAATAGGGAAACGGAGTCCGATTTTGATAAATTTTATATGTATAGACTCATGTTGAGATAAGGAATCCGAATATATAACTTTCGTAATTTTACGAGAAGCATACCGAAAGTCGGGTTTTGGCAACTTGTGTTTTTGGGTGTATTTCGAATTGTTTTGATTGGGTAATACCCAATTGGCCTATTTTGATGTATTTCTATTGATTTTGATCAGATTCTACATATGTGGAGGCTGATATTCGTGGCAAGAGAGTTGTCTCTTAGCGGTTTTGTACCGGAGTCGAGGTAAGTGGCTTGTCTAACCTCGTGTGGGGGAACCTTCACCTCTAGGATATTATGTGTTAATTTAAATGCCTTGTACGCGAGGTGACGGGCGTGTACATGCACAGATTGTTGGAACCCACCTTACTTGAATTGTCCAATTCATGATATTTCTATTATTAGCTGATTAAACTGCGATATTTACCTGATATTCGTTAGAAAAACATGATTAGATAGGATTATCTGTCTAAATGCCTAATTGTCTTACTTGAACTTCTTGATAATTGTTGGCACTGGTTTTGGTGAAGTTGTAGTTATGCATATCATATTTCTCTGTGCGTTCCTCTTTATTGTTTGTGTTGGTGGACTGCGGGTTCAATTCCCGGAGATCCAAGGGCTGTGGGTTTGATTCCCAGAGACCCGGAGTAGTATTGTTTGTGGATTACCGGTTCGATTCCCGGAGATCCAAGGGCTACGGGTTCGATTCCAGGTGACCCGGAGTTTATTGATATATTTATTGAGATACTGACTACGGGTTCGATTCCTGGAGATCCTGAGATATTGAGATACGGGCTGCGGGTTCGATTCCCGGAGACCCAGAGATACTGATATTGGGACTGCGGGTTAAATTCCCGGAGATCCTGAGTTGTTGGATATAGAGAGGGACTGTGGGTTCAATTCCCATAGGTCCTGGACTTGTTGATTTGAGCTTGTGTTGGTTACTTGTAGTTAGCTAATCGTAGTCGGTTGCGATAATTACTTCATTGTTGTTATTTCAGATCCATTCTTACTTCATTGTAGTAGGCTATTTAGTGTGTTTTGGCGAGTGTATGTGCCAAGCGGCACTTATTACATTCCTTTATATACCATTCCAATATCTTCTTATCTTTTGTTTATGAAATTGTATATTCCGCATCATGTTCGGTTTACCTAGTCGCGAAGACTGGGTGCCGTCATGACAGGTTCACGATTGGTGAACTAGGGTCGTGACAAGTTGTTATTAGAGCTCTAGGTTCATAGGAGTCACGGGACACAGACTGGTTACTTAGACTCTTGCTGATCGATACAGAGACGTTTGTATTTATCTACGAGAGGCTATGTAACTGTTTAGGAAACTCTTCATTTCTTTTGGATTCCTTGTCGTGCGACATTTTGGCACCAAATCTAAACTTTTGCTTTACCTAGTTGCGAAGACTGAGTGCCGTCATGACAGGTTCACGATTGGTGAACTAGGGTCGTGACAAGATACCTTGGTGTTATTTATTGGTGGAGTGTTGTTCCCGAAGGGCCGACTTATGTGCTGACTTGCACTATCTGTTTTGCATTCATTTGCTTAATTGTTGGAAAAAGATACTTTCAAAAGAGGTTTTTAACTGAGCCAGACATTTTCTAAAAGATTTTCATGATTTTACTATTTTTCTCAAAGATTGGTACAATCCTATATAGCATGTTGGAGTGCTTTTACGTGTTTTCTTACCGCTCAGATATTATTTACTTTTATTGCTCACTAAATTAGAGTACTCACTTTACTCCCTGCACCTCGCGTGCAGTTGCAAATATTGTTCACCCGGTAGCAGGTTATTAGCAGATTCAATGTATTACTATTATAGCTGAGCAAGGTGAGCGCCGGTGTTCGCGGCACAGTGAGCATGTTATTTTTTCCCTATATGAATTACTTTCAGAAATTCAAAAAACAATAACTTCTTTCAGTGTTTGCAAATTTGGGGATTTTTGTAGCATTTTCTGTTAATTGTTTGCATTTTGGTTTGTGCATATTAATTAATAAAAATACAAAAAATGTGTTTCATGTGCATTTAGGAGTTAATTTTGCATTATTTAAATTAATTAGTAATTAAGTTATTTTATAAAAAAAAAGAAATTACAAAAATGGTTCAATTTGCACTTTTAATTTTAATTGTACTCCTGAGTGTTTTTCTTAATTTGTTTTAAGTAATTGTGTTACTTAGAATCTAAGAATTAATTCAGCTTTTGTTTTAATTTTGGAAAAAATATTAAAAAGAAAAGAAAAGGAAGAATTGAAAAGAGGAATTAAAAAAGATGTGTAATTAAAAGGAAAAGAAGTAGAGAAATTTTGGGTTGTTTCATTTTTATTTTTCAAGCCCAATTCAATTAAAGCCAAGCAGCCCAAACGAATCTCACCCTGTACCCGCCCCAACTCAAATACCTGACCCAACCCCATTCTCTAATACACACACACACGATACTGAGAGCCCAAAACCAAAATCCCTAAATCATCTACCGTTCTTCTTCTCCAAACACGTGAATCCAGCCCCAAATCAACCAAATCCATTGAAAGTGAATTCAAACCCACAACCACGCGTTCCTCCTTCTCTCATCTCGCCATTTCTAACGGTTTCTGACACCTGTCACGACCCAACTCCCAAACCCGATCGTGATGGCGTCTCTCGTGAAGACAAGGCCAGCCAGTTATCCCAATTCATTTCTTTAACAACTATTAAACATAGGTGAATAGAATAATACATCTTAATGACAATAATAATCAGTATTTACAACCCCACATAACCCGACTGGGGTGTCACAAGTCACGCGTATCTAAGAAGTAGGGACACTACTATAAGGTCAATAATATATATTCAAAATAAAAATCTAGAAATTAAAGGTGAAGTGCGGTGCCGCGGACGCTGGCGGTCACCTTGCTAAGCTACATTAGTATATCTTTAATCAACTAATAACCAACTATCGGGCGAATAATACCTGCAACTGCATGTGAGGTGTAAGGAGTATAGTGAGTACTTCCAACTCAGTGGTAATAAGAGTAAATAATACTGAGCGATAAGAAATCACGAAATAGCACTCCATCATGCTATATAGGACAGTACAACCTTTTGAGAAAGACAGTAAAACCGTAAAAAATCCTTTAGAAATATCTAGCTCAGTAAAAATCCTCTTTTGAAAATATCTTTTTTCCAACAGTTAAGCAATTAAATGCGAAACAGGTAGTGCAAGTTAGCACAAAAGCCAGCCCCTCGGGCATAAACAATTCTGCATAATTGAGCTCATAAACTCACCCTACACGCATTATTCTTGTTCCTGATCAACCATTGTTACCTGAACCGTTTACATCATACAACATCACTGTTACCACTGTATCAAATTTACCCTCTTTAAAAGTGATAAGACAATATCAGAACATCAAATAAATATCTTGAGAATTAACACAAAAGCGAAAAGTGCACAAAAGCATAAATGCAATACAATGCAATGCATATGATGGTACACTCCGGTGGCTACTGCGGCATGCAGTCCGATCCATTTAACATCGACGACGCTTACTGGGGGTGTGTACAGACTCCGGAGGGGCTCCTATAGCCCAAGCGCAATATCAGCCATGTTTTCGCCTAAAAAAGGCTCTCGGCCTCAATATCAAAATATCATCGTTGCGGCGTGCATCCCAATCCATAATAAGGAAATCATCCTCACAGTCGGGTCCTCGACCCATCTTAGTTTAAATGCATAGCCAATTGGGCATGACATTCTATCGAGATCTCATCCCTCTTATCCTTTTTCATTTAATATTGATGATTAAAAACATAGTTCTTTTATTATTTCAATAGTAGAAAATATGACTGAGGGTATGTGATATGCACAAGTGAGGTAAAACACATAAGATCCGCTAAGGATTCTACAGGTCGACACAAGGCCCCAAAAACGCAATCAGCCCAAATTATGATGATAACAAATAATTTCAGTCATATACGCGGTAAAAATAACAACCGGAATGGACCAAGTCACAATCCCCAACGGTGCTCTACCCCACGCTCATATCCAGCGTGCAAGTCACCTCAAAACAACACTATGATGTGCAAATCTGGGGTTTCAAACCCTCAAGATTTCATTTACAAGTATTACTCACCTCGAACCGGTGAAAATCCTCGCCCGCGATGCCTTTGCCCCTCGAATTGGCCTCCACGCGCATCAAATCTAACCAAAATCAGAGCGAATACATTACAATATGTCAAGGGAACAACACTCAATTGAAAACAATCAAAATGTAGCAAAATCCCAAAACTAACAAAACCCGAGCCCCGGGCCCGCTCCTAGAAATCCAGAAACATTTACATCAAAACAATCTTTATCTTTCCATGACTCTATACATATCATGCTCACAAGAATCGGAGTCCATTTGACCCCTCAAATCATCAATTTGAGCTCTCTTAAGTTTCAAGCCCAAACCTCCATTTTTAGCATTTAATCCCTTGAATTTCAATGTTCAATCCATGATTTTACACAATATAAACATAATCTGCGGCCAATAGTTCATTCCTGATGAAACCCTTTGAATTCTCTCCAAAATCAACCAAGAATCGCCTAAGCCAAAGTCCAAAATATTTTCCTTCTCTTTTCCAATTCGTGAACACTGTTCACTTAATATTCAGGTCGATTTCCGCTTATGCAGTTATTTTACCGCACATGCGGTCACCGCATTTGCGCCCAAATGACCTCTTATGCGGTCTGACTTAAACCTCCAAGGACCGCTTCTGCGATCTTAAACCGCACCTGCGGTTGCCGCTTCTGTGCTAATATGACCGCTTATGCGGTATCCACTTGATCCTCAAGACCGCTTCTGCGGCCGGAAACCACTTATGCAGTGTCCGCTTTTGCGGAAAGCCTACCGCTTTTGCGGAATATGCCAGGCCCTCAAGGACCTCTTTTGCGACCCCTTAGCTGCACTGCGGAACCACTTCTGCGGCTCCTTTTCCACTGATGCGGAAATACCAGAAGCTATAAAAAAAACAGACCTTCTACATACTTCAAAATTCCGTTTTAACCACCCGAAACCACACCGAGGCCCCCGGGATCTCAACCAAAGGCACCAACATATCCTAAAACCTTATTCAAACTTGTTCCAATCCTCAAAACACGTCAAATAACACTAAAACCATTAAACCGCATCGAATTCAAGCCTAAGTTTCTTCAAAACTTCCGCACCCTAACCAACGACACCAACACATCCTAAAACCATATTCAAACTTGTTCCAATCCTCAAAACACGTCAAACAACGCTAAAACCATTAAGCCTCATCGAATTCAAGCCTAAGTTTCTTCAAAATTTCTGCAATACGCATTCGAATAAAAACCCGACCAAACGATGTCCGAATGACCTGAAATTTTGCACATATATCCAAAATCACCTAACGAAGCTACTACAACTCTCAAAATTCCATTTTAACCCTCGGATCAAAATCTCACCTATCAACCGGAATTTGCCAAAATTCAAACTTCACCAATTCCTGCCTAAGTCTACACCAGACCTCCAAAATCAATTCCGTTCGCACCCCTAGATCACAAATCATACCCCGAAGCTAACCGAATTACCGAAATTCTCATCCGAGCCCTCTAACCATATAGTCAACTTCCGGTTGAGTTTTCCAAAACAAGCTCCCTTCTAAGAGGCTAAGTGCCTCATTTCCAACTAAAACCAATTCCATTCAACCCAATCAACTCAAATACTGATATTGGAACACAAAGCAACATAATATGGGGGAAAGGGACGAAAACACATGAGACGACGGGTCGGGTCGTCACATCCTCCCCAACGTAAACAATCACTCATTCTCGAGCGTACTAGAGTTGTACTAGAAGCCAACCAATAGCTGAATGACCTTACCAAGCATAAACTTGGGGTGATCCCACGTCACCCTAACTTACATAGGTCCGATAATACAACATAGCTGAAATTTCACGGTCCATCTAGACCATAAATCGTAGAACCACATTGCACATACGAAATCATACCCAGAATAAACCCGAACCAGCTGTAGTAAATCACACCTGCAACCTCAGGTGAAATCATACAACATACCACCCAATCCAACACTCAAACGATAGTCTCTATTCATAGAAGTTGCGCACAATACTCAATTACCGATAAGAACCTCTTATTAGCTAGTCTTATTCCAACACTTTTATATACTGCCAACGCTAATTAAAATACGTGATAAACAACAACCATTCCTCATATCAACCATACGTGGAGCCATTTACTTTTTGACCAATAACACAATTGATTTCCAGACCAGACCTCAATTTTTATCCTTCTAACAAGCTGAAATCACATCTGATCGAATTCATTAACGACTCCAATGATCACCTCGAACTCAACACACCACTCTGGTGATATGATACCTCAACACAGGCCTAAGCCACAACTTGCATAATACATGCACCAATGAGAAACAGTCTGAACATAGTCAAATCATGATAATCGACTCAAACAAAAGAGTGGTACCTCAAGCTCATGAGTACTATTACAACACTAAGCTGAGACCCCGTCTCACATCATAGAAATAGAGTACCTGAACCTACCCCGAAGAGTCTAATCTCCATGTAGCCTCGCTACAATGTGCTGTCGTATCCAAACATTGTTATACATGAAGAACCTCAAGTCACCATGCTCGAAATTGACAAGCACGCATGATGGATATCAGGAACCCAATCAAATCATTATACCCATGGTGAAGCAAGTAATATACCCCATACAATCCTGAAGGACACAACCGGTGCGCCATTCGCCGAGCAACACCCAATACAGACATTCCTTAGAAACCAGGAAACAAGGCATACAAGACAACATATGGAAAACTATTACCATCATCACACTGTTGCAGCGTGCAACCTGACCCAGATAACATACTCATGGCAGCGTGCCACTCAATCCATGCATACTCATGGAAGCGTGCCATCCGATCCACATATACTCATGGCGGCGTGCCATCCGATCCACGCATATATATCTCACATAAGGAGATGCACATCGAGCCAAATTTTCTCATTACAACAAGATATCGAGTACCGGTCGTAAGCATACTGAGTGCATACAATACCTACATATAGCAATATAAGCTATAAAACTCAAGTGCAACTGAGGTCTTTCCTATCAACTTCCACTATGAATCCCGATAGAACCGCACCATATGTGCCCAAAGACCGTAAATCATAACATCTCACAATGCAGAAAACAACTCGTAGATCTCTCCAGGTAGCTAATAAGCTCAGCAATGGTCGAGTTAACCTATCTCTCGATAATACAATTTGGAGCCAACCGAGTCAACTCATACTAGGACAGACATCCGAAAAGCCTTTTAACGCCGGAACTGGCTCAATAATAGCAACTCCTGCACTAACGTCCATCATGAAGGCTCAATTAGGAAAAGCAATCCTTGCCAGCCGTCCACTAGTCTTTGGAATACAAACTGCTCTACTAGAACATAATCTGATGCACCTCGCCACGCAACCTGTGGCATTTTTGACATAACCCATAGCACAATAGTCTAAAATAACCCAACACTGAGACATCTAGTCTATACATAAGAACTCCCGATCTCCATCTTCATATAGCACACAAATCCATGTACCTGATCCCTAATTCTGCCATACGAGTACATATTACACCTCGAGCATCCAATCATTCCACGAAAGATATTCTAAAGTTCTCCTGTGTTATCAAGCGCACTCACATATCAGCAGTCGATCTAGCAAGAAACACCGCAATACTATCGAAGTTTTATTAGTTTACTCACCTTCCCTTTTTCTGGGACATTAACTCTCGTCGAATCACTTCCAATTAGCAGTACCATCTCCTTGATTACATGAGGCTACCTGTTGCCTAAGAATTTTATGAACTTCTTTTCGGAACTGAACTGTAACTCATCTAGCCGAGACCTTTCATCAATCCCATCTAGAAGAAGAATCATTACACAATTCATGTTGCGCATTCCCATAGAAAATACACATCTCCAAACCACGGTAACTCAACAAGAACTTTCTCACAATTCCATTGCACAAGCTAAACTGCCAAGGTTGAATCCTTCTACCCAAACCAAGCTAAGCAAGCTGTCAGAACTCAAGAGCCCTACTGCACAATACTAGTAAAAATACCTCGAACACATACGAAGAATTAATCATATCCTTACCATACTGATTCGGTCTACTATCAAGACATTCCATCTATCTAATTTCTTTATTCATCATCCACATGATATTTCTCCCTCGCTGTAGCATCACAATACCCCAATCCTATCTTACAACACGAGACTCGCACATAAGACCATACTGTCTAAGACCCATGTTCAATGAATACTCTCCTTAACCGCTCCCAGAAATACCACATTCCAAAGTACTTTACCTCAAAGAACTTCTTGCAAATCTGAAGTTCGTTACCATTACTTTCCAGTTAATGATACATAGAATCCCATAATTAACATAAAATACCACAATTCTTGATCTTTTCTAAATGAAAACATAGTCCCCAGCCACATACACAACCTTAAGACACCTGATTATTACATGCCAAATCTTGAACACAATAAAACCATTCTCGAGAGTCATTCACTCTTACACAACTGTAAATTATCTAACTTAGCAAACTGAACTACTCGTGCCTTATTAGCACTCTGACACCACAACATGATCTCATACCAATACAAACAACCATCTTCCTTCTTTATACACTGAGCATTCTTTACCAACAACTGCTCGAGACATCTTATTATTTTCACACATCTACCAAGCATCGCATAACTTTATCAAAATCTTCCTTCACACATGCCATCCTCAGCTCAATTTCTGCAACTAGAACTAATCTGCCAGCATACCTCAAAACGGAACCAACATAGCACATAACCGTGCAATTAGCTAATCAGTAGCAACCTCCCCAACTTGGCTCGAAGGCATCTATAAGAACATATCTAATAACTTATAATAATTTTACCCTAATGATTCCACAATATTATAGTGAGATTAGACTCAAATCATCCACTAGTTTATGAAAACACCGATCATCTGGCGTTGAAATCCTATACAAACTTCTCATTCATTTCCACCTCAGCTGAGTCCACCCTCTAAGCCACCTAAATTCTCATATTTCAACACATACCCTTCAATTACACATGAGATCTTCTAACATACACACAAGGTTCATACCATACGAGAACACTCCGCTGGAGATAACCCACCTGCTCCGCCTGGATTTAGTATTTCAGCACATCTCCCACCGTCATACACATAATCAACCAATTTAGTCTTCTGAGTCTAAACTCATACGGCCACAAGTATTGCACTTCACTTTCAACTAGGAGATACAAAACTATTCTTCACGCGCTCATAACTCAATGCTACACAACAAATCACAATAGGAAACGAACACTTGATCATTTATCTGTTATCCAGTAGACTTCCTCGTCACCACCAAGTCATATAGATACATCTCGCAGTACTATCATACTCATCACATGAATACCAAACCACCATTCCAGCTAATAGGACAATAACGTACATATAAGTTTAAACACCTGCTCACACAATCGGCGCCTCGGTGCTCAAGCCATAAGCAAAGATCCACCCTCAAGTCCTCCAAAATGGCCCAACATCAAACTTACGGATATTACATCTCTCCCCTCGATCGGGGAATCACAATCCATCAAGGCACATAGCATACAAACACGAGGAAGGAATTTCAAGAGTTATATCTCAAGCTGAATCAAGCACGCACGATAAGAATTCCAAGAATGTGAAGTTTCCTAAAGGTTCTACATCCTCTCAAGGATAAATACAGACGTCTTCGTACCGATCCGCGAGACTCTACTAAACCTTCTCATGACTCGTGAGACCTAGTAACCTAGGCTCTGATACCAACTTGTCATGACCCAACTCCCAAACCCGATCATGATGGCGCCTCTCGTGAAGACAAGGCCAACCAGTTATCCCAATTCGTTTCTTTAACAATTATCAAACATAGGTGAATAGAATAATACTCCCTCCGTTTCAATTTATATGAACCCATTTAACTGGGCACGGAGTTTAAGAAAAAAGAGAAGACTTTTGATCTTGTGGTGTAAAATGAGGCACCTTTATTTTGTGTGGCTATAAATCATTGCATAAAGGTAAATTGTTTCCAAATAAGGAAAGGGGTCATTCTTTTTGGCACGGACTAAAAAGGAAATAGGTTCACATAAATTGAAACGGAGGGAGTACAACTTAGTGACAATAATAATCAGTATTTACAACCCCACATAACCCGACCGGGGTATCACAAGTCACGAGCATCTAAGAAGTAGGGACACTACTATAAGGTCAATAATATATATATATATTTAAAATAAAAATCTAGAAATTAAAGGTGAAGTGTGGTGTTGCGGATGCTGGCGGTCACCTTGCTCAGCTACATTAGTATATCTTCAATCAGCTAATAACCCGCTACCGGGAGAATAATACCTGCAATTGCACGCGAGGTGCAGGGATTATAGTGAATACTTCCAACTCAGTGGTAATAAGAGTAAATAATATTGAGCGGTAAGAAATCATGTATGAGCACTCCATCATGCTATATAGGACAGTACAACCTTTTGAGAAAGAGAGTAAAACCGTAAAAAATCCTTTAGAAATATCTAGCTCAGTAAAAATACTCTTTTTAAAGTATCATTTTTCCAACAGTTAAGCAATTAAATGCGGAACAGGTAGTGCAAGTAAGCACAAAAGTCAGCCCCTCGGGCACAAACAAGTCTGCATAATTGAGATCATAAACTCGCCCTACATGCATTATTCTTGTTCCTAGTGAGCCATTGTTACCTGACCCGTTTACATCATATAATGTCAATGTTACCATTATCTCAATTTTACCCTATTTAAAAGTGATCAGACAACATCCGAACAACAAATAAATATCTCAAGAAAAAATAGAACATCAAAAAGTGCACAAAAGCATGAATGCAATGCAATGCATATAACGGTACACTCCGGTACCCACTCAGGCGTGCAGTTCGATCCATTTAACGTCGACAACGCTCACTAAGGGTGTGTATAGACTCCGAAGGGGCTCCTACATCCCTAGGGCAATATCAACCATTTTTTGGCTTCAAACAGGCTCGCGGCCACAATATCAATATATCATCACTGCGGCGTGCAGCCCGATCCATAACAAGGAAATCATTCTCACAGTTGAGTCCTCGACCCATCTTAGTCCAATAAATGTATAGCTAATCGAGCGTTACATTCTATCGGGTTCTCATCCCACTTATCATTTTTAATTTACTATTCATGATTAAAAACACAGTTCTTTTATTATTTCAATTGTAGAAAATATGACTGAGAGTATGTGATATGCACACAAGTGAGGTAAAACACATAAGATGCCCTAAGGATTCTACAAGTCGACGCATGGCCCCAAACACGACAATCAGCCTAAATTACGAACAAATAGTTTCAGTCAAATACGCGGTAAATATCAACAACCGGGACAGACCAAATTACAATCACCAACGGTGCTCTACCCCACGCTCATGTCCAGCGTGCAAGTCACCTCAATACAACACTATGATGTGCAAATTCGGGGTTTCAAACCCTCAAGATATAATTTACAAGTATCACTCACCTCGAACTAGTGAAATTCCTCACTCGCGGCGCCTTTGACCCTCGAATTAGCCTCCACGCGCATCGAATCTAACCAAAATCAGAGAAAATACATTACAATATGCCAAGGGAACAATACCCAATTGAAAATAATCGGAATGTAGCAAAATCCCGAAACTAACGAAATTCGAGTCCCGAAACTGCTCCTCGAAATCCAGAAAACTTTACATCAAAATGATCCTTATCTCGCCACGACTCTAAACATATCAAACTCATAAGAATCAGAGTCCTTTTGACCCTCAAATCATTAATTTGAGCTCTCTTAAGTTTTAAGCCCTAACCTCCATTTTTAGCATTTAATCCCTTGAATTTCAATGTTCAATCCATGATTTTACACTATATAAACATAATCCGAGTCCAATAGTTCGTACCTGATGAAACCCCTTTGAATTCTCTCCAAAATTGACCAAGAATCGCCTAAGCCGAAGTCCAAAATATTTTCCATCTCTTTTCCAGTTCGTGAACACTGTTCACTTAATACCTAGGTCAATTTCCGTTTATGCGGTTATTTTACCGCACCTTCGGTCACCGCATTTGCGCCCAAATGACCGCTTATGGGTCTGACCTAGGGACCACTTCTGCGTTCTTAGACTGCACCTGCAGTTGCCGCTTCTGCGCCAATATGACCGCTTATGCGGTCTCCACTTGACCCTCAGGACCGCTTTTGCGGTCGAAAACCACTTCTGCGGTGTCCGCTTTTGCGAAAAGCCTTCCGCATTTACGGAATATGCCAGGCCCTCAATGACCGCTTTTGCGACCCCTTAGCTATATCTGCGGAATCACTTTTGCGAATCCTTTTCCGAAGTTGCGAAAATACCCGAAGCCATAAAAAAACAGACCTGATACATGCTTCAAAATTCCCGTTTAACCACCCGAAATCACACCAAGGTCCCCGAGACCTCAACCAAAGGCACCAACACATCCTAAAACCTTATTCAAACTTGTTCCAATCCTCAAAACATGTCAAACAATGCTAAAATCATTAAACCACATCGAATCCAAGCCTAAGTTTCTTCAAAACTTCCGCAATACGCATTCGATCAAAAACCCAACCAAACGACATTCGAATGACCTGAAATTTTGCACACATATCAAAAATCACCTAACAAAGATATTGCAACTCTCAGAATTCCATTCTGACCCTCAGATCAAAATCTCACCTATCAACCGGAATTTGCCAAAATTCAAACTTCGCCAATTCCAGCCTAACTCTACACCGGACCTCCAAAATCAATTCCGACGCACCCCTAGATCACAAATCATCCCCTGAAGCTAACCAAATTACTAGAATTCACATCCGATTGAGTTTTCCAAAACAAGCTCCCTTCTAAGAGGCTAAGTGCCTCATTTCCAACTAAAACCAATTCCATTCAACCCGATCAACTCAAATACTAATATTGGAACATAAACAACACAATATTGGGGGAAATGGAGTGGAAACATATGAGACGACGAATCGGGTCATCACAACACCACTTACCCCTCTCACTCGCCCGAATTTGAACCATCACACGATTAGAAGGTCCTAGAGATTATTCATTGGATGAATGTGAGGCATCTGATTTTTTTCACTTAATATAATCCCCACATTTATCAAGGGGTCGTTTCATAAAGGATTGGATCCGTTTTGAGAAGAGAGGATTTTTTTAAGGGGGAGATTTTTCGGAGAGGAAAAAGTTCTAAGGTTTTTTATTTCTTCTCTTCAGGTTGGTTCTGGATTTTCCAAAAAAAAAGTAACAGAAATACAAAAATAGTTTGGGTTTGATTGTTACTCGAGTTTCATTCCAGAAAGATACAGAAAGTACACCAACAATGGTTTGAGTTTTTTTTGAGTTTAGTTCTGTTATCCTTTGTCAAAATTGGAGAGAATTTCATGAATGTTTGGTGTATTGTCTATAAGCTTTCAGAATATATAGCCTTTATTTTTCTTTTAGTCTGGATTTTGGTTTAAAAAATGGAATTCAATTGAAGCTCTGGGAAGTTTAGATCGACCGAGTCTGCTACTGCTTTGATGTTCTTCACATTTTGATTTGCCATTGAGTTCTTGTGGGAATTTTGAAGTCAAAACTATGTAATCGCCTTCGATTCTGTTATCAAAAGAAGTTTGAAATTTCAGGTTCAATCTTTATCTCTCTATTCTGGCGATTTTGTTTCGCTTAGTGCTTGAACTGTGTGTTTCTATCTCGAGTGCTCTGTTTGTGCTGGGATCGAATCTCGAGTTGAATGAATTCATTCTTAGTGGTGTGATGTATTTGAGTATCTTTAGTTAGTAGAAGATAATTTTGAGTGGTCGTTTTCTATGGTTTAACGGTTATTGTGATGTTGAGCCTTCATTAGAGTCCAAATTTTGTCATTTTCAAATAGCTGTTATAGTTTGGCTGGCCTGTCATTGTGAAACTTCTCTCGCCTACTGGAACTGGAAGGTTGGCTCATAAGTTTGCTTGATTTTGAGCATTATAGTGTGAGTATGGAAGTCGATCATGTGTTTTCTAGGAACATAAATTGCAGATTCAACTCAACAAATTAGTCTCCAAGGATCTGGTGATAGGGGGCTGCCTAACATCAGGTTCAAAGAAGACAAAGTTTGTGAGGCTTGCGCAAGGGGGAAGCAAGTAAGATCCTCTTTTAAATGCAAGAATGCGGTAAGAACTACCAGAACGATGGAACTGATCCACATGGATCTATGTGGTTCAATGATAACATTAAGTAGAGGTGGTAAAAGATATGTGATGGTGCTTGTTGATGATTACTCTAGGTTTACATGGACGTTATTTTTAACATCTAAAGATGAAGCATTTGACATGTTTACTTCTTTTGTTAGAAAAACTCATAAACTAGGTAATCAATTTGCATCAATTAGGTGTATCATGTAACTGAATTTGAAAATGCTATGTTTGTAGAACTTTTGCATGCTACATCTTAAATAGTTGCATGACTAGACCTCTTGTTAAAAAGATTTCCTGGTCACCTAAAGGGAGAAAGCTAAATATATCCCATCTTAGGGAATTTATATGCAAGTGCACAATAATGGCAAAGACTCCCTAGGTAAGTATGATCCCACAATAATGGTCAGTTTTGAAGACTAACAAAGGAACTCATGATGAACCAGGTCCATCCAGTGGTCCATCCCTTAGGAGCACAATAATGGGCATATTTGAGCATGTGGGTTGCACGTGATGGAGATAAGCTTAACTTGGTGTATTTAGTATCTCTTGATCGAAAAGGTTGCATAATTGATAAGGAGAAGGAGTCCTTACTCAAAGAGAACACTATCCAACATAGAGAAGGAGTTAGAAGTTGAAATCAACTAGAACTCTTCCACCAAGGAAGAGTTGCATCAGAACTCTAGTTATTTCTTCATCTATTAACTCTATAAATTATAGGATGTTCTCAAATTAAAGTGTTGCACAAAAAATGCATAAGTTAAACGTGAATTGGGAGAAAAATAGCAAGGCTATTTTCAAGTAATTCATGTGTGATTCAAGTGTGCAAACCTGAAGCTACATGAACAAGATTGAAGAACTAGCTCCATAAAGAGTTTTATGTGTCTTTCTTTATTTTTAGTTCAATTGTAGTAGGTATTTTCATATTGTACCTTTAAGCTTTTATAGAAGCAATTGTATAGGTATTTTGAGTATTCAAGTTAGAGTTAACTTGAAGTTGTCGCAGAAGTTAGAGGTTGGTTGCCACAACAGGTTTAGAGTTAATCCTTAGATTTACAAAGAGTTTTGTAAATGCAGTTTTGGCTCGGTGATTTTAGTGGAAGTTTGAAAAAATCCTACTGGGTAGTAAGTCGTAGTTTTTCCACATTTTGAGCCAGGTATTTTACACGTAAAAATTTTTGTGTTCTTTATTTTATGTACTTTTAATTCCGCAAACAGCAGTCGTTAGTACACCTAAAAGAAACAGGTCCTTCCAGAAGCAGTTTAAGCGAAAAATTGGGTATCACACAAATCAACCCCCCCCCCCCCCTCCCTTTGTGTGGTATTGACATTTAGAACATCAATATGCTATTGTTCGAGTAGTTAGGACCCAAAATCACGTGTAGGTGGATTAATTGTGAACACATTGGTAGCTTGAATTGCTTAACTCATATCGAATTAGTAAGTAAATTTCTGAAAGAATTAAACTTCATTTCTTAAATTGTTAAAGGAGAATTTGTTTTATTTGAATAAATATTCCCCAATGAGTTCTTATTTGACTGATTGAGCATGTACTTTATGTGTGCATGCTTCGCATGGATGATTCGTGGGCAAGATATGTGTTTAATTATGGAACGGGTCGAACGCCTAGGTAATAATAGATACATTTATGGTTCATCTCGCTCGACCCTCGCCAGTGCACAATTTACATTCTGTTGGAGCGGGCTGTCGACATCGGCATGATTTACTCATGTTTATCTGTTACTTAATAATTGTAAATGTGGAGTTGGCCCTATGTGGCTTGACCTAAATTGGTAAGATAATAAAGAACAGACTTTAGAAGCCCTTGACTTATTGTTGAAGGTGTTTACCTGTTTGCTGGCTTCACGATCAGAACTTTAAAACAAATCTATGATTTTTCTCGCACTTATATAGAATATTGCTAATTAACCTCTAGTGAGTGTCGGAGTTGGCCATTTCGTCTCTATCCCTTCGGAATTAGGCGGGATACTCACTGAGGACACGTTGATTACATACTCATACTACACTTTTGTGCATTTTTGTTGCACAGGTATTTAAAGACCTCTAGCAGCCTATTAGATGTAGCAGTATGGATGACGCTGGGACTAGGTGAGCTGCATCATTGCGGCGACCGCAGCTAGAGTAGTTCCTTCCAATGTACTGTGTTTACTTTCCACCCATTGTATTCCGGGCGAATGTTGTATTTTATTTCTCTTATCAGTAGTCACTCATGTACTTGTGACACCAAGTTTCTAGGAGGGCTTACAACGGATTTGTTCTAACTATTATAATTTAAATTAAATTCTAGTAGTAAACTTTTATTTATAAAAATGGAAGGAAAAACCTTAAATTTTTGAAAGTATTAAAAGAGGAACTGATTGGTAAGTTAGTCAGCTGGCCTGACAGAGATGTCCGGTGCCACCACGTCCCTTAGTGAATTTTGGATCGTGACAAATTGTATCCCCATACAATTTCCTTAAATAGCTCTATGTCAAATAGTCCCCTGATAGTCAAGTCGATCCTATTGGCATAGTTGAATTCAACCATCATGATAGCAAAGAATTTATTAAATTTTATATTCCCATGGGTAGTCCAGGCGTCTAGTCTAAAATTAAATAATTCTTTCAATCCATACATCTAATGCATTAAATAATTTTAACATATTATCGAACTATAAGTCTCCTGGTACTCAGGATGCTCCTTATAAACAAGAAATAAGTAAAATTATTTACCTTGATGGATAGCTCTATAATAAAATATCTTATATTTTATTATTTAATAACTCAAACTTTAGTAAGAGGGAATTGTTAGTAAAATAATTTTTAATAACATAAAGATCAAATCTTTTTCTAACATGTGAATTTAGTTCAAGTTGTCTACATGCTTAGTCTTAAATTAATTTACATCACATGTAATAAATAATACAAAATTATGTAATGAATAAGCACATGACATATAAACGAAATTCAACATCCTCTAACATGTTTATCTTATATATCACATAAAAATAATTCATGCTAGAATATTATTATTAATTAACATCTCATGAACTAATAACTGTCACGACCCATTTTCTTTTCCTGGTCATGATGGTGCCTCTCCTGAAGACAAGACCAGCCAACTAACCCAAAATGTCTTTTTAACAATTATAAAACAAAAATAAACAGATAAAATATAACTTAACGACAATAATAACCAATATTTGCAATCCACCACAACCCGACTGGGGTGTCACATCACGAGCATCTAAAGAAGCCTGAACACAACTACAGGGTCTGCAATATACATGGATTAAATTTAGACTCAAAAAGAAGGAAAAAAACTAGTGCCTATCACACCTCCTTTTTCTACACCCTGTAAGGGTGTAAAGGGGTTTTTCCAATTAAAAGACAATCGAAATGGGATTTGTTATTAAAATTCAGAGTCACCACTTGGGAGATTTATGGTGTCCCAAGTCACCGATTTAGAATCCTGAATCGAGAAAATTATTGACTATGTTTAACAGTCTACGAACCAGAAATCTGTGTAAGAAATTCTATTAATCCGGGAGAAGGTGTTAGGCATTTCTGGGTTCCATGGTTCTAGCAGGGTCGGTCAACCGTCATATTTGACTTATTTATTTGATTCCAGCATATGTCTTAATCTATGTGCTTTTTAATTTTGAACAACTTTTATTTATTATTTAAAGAGAATTGCAGCGTCGTTAAAACA
Organism: Nicotiana noctiflora; assembly: GCA_032618575.1. Classification (NCBI taxonomy): domain Eukaryota; kingdom Viridiplantae; phylum Streptophyta; class Magnoliopsida; order Solanales; family Solanaceae; genus Nicotiana; species Nicotiana noctiflora. Next base: position 707,899 of record JASVEL010000845.1, on the reverse strand, counting down.
CGTCTCGAACCACATCACATAAATACACCCGTGGTTTTTGACACATTTCAACTTCGTTGGGATTTGAATTTGAGTCATATAAATATGCACCTGAGTTTAGGAAAGTGATATTATTAAACACGCGCCTAAAGCAACAACGCGTTTGCAATTCCGTGGGCTATAGAATTTGCTAAATAGCACACCTCGGATTCTAAGGATTAATACAGAATTAAAATGAGGGCCATGCAATTGACATTTTTTTTTTGGCACGGCACACCTCAACTTATTCTAAATAAGACATTTTTAAACTAATTCATGAGGGCCATAAACTATTATGAATTATGCGATATGGCTCACCTCTAAAGCTAAAGATCATAGGCCCTAAACTGAAGCTGAGACAAGTGGGCCTGGGGAATCTCATAAGGCCACTAATCATGGGCCAATGACTGCAACCCGGATAAATCAACTGGGGAGTGACTACTCAAAATTCAATAATTATCCAAACATATATCATCTAGCCGAATGAAATAGGCATCTAGCACGGCAGATTCCAATATAACAAAAAGCTTGCTAACTTCTAGCTAAATCTCTCCTCACTCTAACATGTTTAGCAGCAAACATGATCTCCAATGCACACGAGGATTAAAATGTCAAAATTTGACCAAGAGCAAACCAAACCTTTCATAACAAAAGAGCTAGAACACAATTGTGGAAAATAACTGAGAATACTCAAATGCGCCACATTCTGCAAATCTTGGCCATACAATTTGAAGCATGAAGACCGGGCGCAAACATAAACATTTCTATAACACTTGCTGATCTAGCTAAAGAGAGAAGAGACCAAGAATGTTAAAGAATCGATCCCAACAAATACCAACAATCTACAACTAAAGAAAATGACAAAGAGATTTTTTATACTTGAATAGGCAAGGATTAACTTAAAAGGAATTAACTAATGTTGCCCCTGGACAAACAGGAAGAAAATACACATTTTCCTATCTTGTACCAACCTTAACACAACAGTGAAGATTTCAATTTCACTCAAACTTAGAAATGATGATCGATCACCAATATATAGAGAATCCCAAATAATGTTTTTAGCCTTTCATGCTTGAACCAGTGTGTTCGAAACTAAGCCAACAGTCATGAATCAAACCAGTCAAATGATAGCCGCTAGGAACAGACTTACAAGTGTCTTAACTAAGTGTATTTTTCAACAAACATAGGGGAAAGAGGGCAAAACTATAGTAGCAAGATAGTATATAGTTGATTTCATTCAAATCGATGAAGTATGCAAATTTTGCTAAGCCGTTACATATCAACTAACACGAACATGGAAACTTTGCATTTGACAGGGAACCTGTCAAACTACTTTCTAACAGTAACTTAACATGACTCACCAACTCACATAATCACACAATCAAATTGAGCCTCGATCAACCATGTTAGAGTTGAACAGATTTCATATAGACGTTCAAATACCAAAAGTAAATAAGGTACAGGGGAGCAGATGTTTTTCAGAGAAGGCAAACAAACAATATGCAATTTATGTTCCTAGAAAACACACGACCGATTTCCATACTCACACTACAATGCTCAAAATCAAGCAAACTTATGAGACAACCTTCCAGTTCCAGCAGGCGAGAGCAGTTTCACAATGACAGACCAGCTAAACTATAACAACTATTTGAAAACGACAAAATTTGGAATCAAATGAAGGCTCGACATCACAATAACCGTTAAACCATAGAAAATGACCCCTCAAAATCAGCTTCTACTAACTGAAGCTACTCAAATACATCACACCACTGAGAATGATTTCACTCAACATGAGATTCGATCCCAGCACAAACAGAGTACTCGAGACAGAAACACCTAGTTCAAAGCACCAAAACGAAACAAAATCGCAAGACCAGAGAGATGAAGATTGAACCTGAAATTTCAAACTTCTTTTGATAACAGAATCGAAGGCGATTACACAGTTTCGAATCCAAAATTCCCACAAGAACTCAATGGCAAATCAACGCGAAGAACAGCAAAGCAGTAGCAGACTCAGTCGATATAAACTTCCCAAAGCTTCAATAGAATTCCATTTTTTTAAACCAAAATCCAGACTGAAAGAAACAATGGAGGCTATATATTCTAAAGCTTATAGACAGTAGACCAAACAATCATGAAATTCTCTCCGGTTTTGACAAAGGAAAAAAGAACTAAACTCGAAAAAATCTTAAACCATTCTTGGTGTACTTTCTGTATCTTTCTGGAATGAAACCCGAGTAACAATCAAACCCAAACTATTTTTGTATTTCTGTTACTTTTTTTTTTTGGAAAATGCAGTACCAACCTGAAGAGAAGAAATAAAAAACCTTAGAACCTTTCCTCTCCGAAAACTCTCTCCCCCCAAAAAATCCTCTCTTCTCAAAATGGATCCAATCCTTTATGAAAAGAACCCTTGGTGAATGTGGGGCTTGGATTGAGAGAAATCAATCCAATGCCTTACATTCATCCAACGAATCGTCTCTAGGACCTTCTAATCGCGTGAGATGGTTCAAAATCGGGCGAGTGAGAGGGGTGAGAATCATTGGTGTCAGAAACTGTTATAAATGGAGAGATGAGAGAAGGTGGAAAGCGTGGTTGTGGGTTTGAATTCACTTTCCATGGATTTGGGTGATTTGGGGCTGGATTCACGTGTTTGGAGAAGAAGAAAGGTGGCTGTTTTAGGGATTTTGGTTTTGGGCAATTTTAACTATAAGTACCTTTTTAAAATTTTAGATAATATGATAATCTTTTTTTATTTTATAACAAAAAAATTAAATTTAATACTTTCCTATATTTAAGCATTATTAGATGGTACAAAATATTTTTTTCTCTCACCAATTTATGGAATAACTCCCATTTTTTGTGAAATGACGCCCCTTAATACAGCTTAATACACCTAAATACAGATTTATCTTCCCATGCTGAAACGTTACTTTTTTCCCGCTTAATACAGCTTAATACACCTAAATATAGATCCTGATTTAGAGGAATCCATGTTTGTGTGGCGTCATTTCATGTTGTATTATTGAATACAATTCGTTTAATACACTATATACATCATAAAATAACGTAAAACATATCTATATCACGTAATATAGGAAAGGGTTTTTATTTATTTCTAGTTAGGTCTTAATGAATGTCATTTGTGAAAAATTCTCATTAGAGAATGTGGTTGGGTCGGGTATTTGGGTTTGGGCGTGTAGAGGGTGAGATTCATTTGGGCTGGTTGGGTTTAATTGAATTGGGCTTGAAAAATAAAAATAAAACAGCCCAAAATTTCTCTACTTCTTTTCCTTTTCATTACACATCTTTTTTAATTCCTCTTTTCAATTCTTCCTTTTATTTTCTTTTTAATATTTTTTCCAAAATTAAAACAAAACCTGAATTAATTCTTAGATTCTAATTAACCTAAACAAAACTCTAATTAACACAATTACTTAAAACGAATTTAAAAAAAAACACTCAGGAGTACAGTTAAAATTAAAAGTGCAAATTGAACTATTTTTGTGATTTTTCTTTTTTTATAAAATAACTTAATTACTAATTAATTTTAAAAATATAACATTAACTCCTAAATGCAGATTCAACATATTTTTTGTATTTTTCATTAATTAATTTGCGCAAACCAAAATGCAAACAATTAACAGAAAATGCCACAAAAATTCCCAAAATTGCAAACACTGAAAGAAGTTATTTTGTTTTGAATATTTAGGAGTAATTCATATAGGGCAAAAAATCACGTGCTCACAGCTGCCCCTCTTTGCACGGAAACACGAAGAATTTTCGTGCAAAGATAAGTGAGCGGAAACGACCGTTCGAATACTCCATGTGAAGAATTTTTTAAAGATTTGACCGCACCCTGTTTCGGAGGTTGCCTACATATCCTTGACTAAAAAGGAATCAGGTCAATGTAGTTCAGAAATGTCTGGTAGCTGGGACTACGAGGAGCTGTGATTTCAATATTGCTGCTGCTGCTACTACTCGATGACCTCCTTATTACACCATGTCAGAACAAAAGAATATAGTCAAAGCTATGGTCTATGAATTATAAAAATCCTATCTATGTCTTCAAACTTGCTTTTGAACTTGTATTCTTTCGATGGAACTCATGCGTCGTTGCTTTGCATTGTGATCGGAGATATTTTGTCATCCCTCCGAGTGATGCTTGACCACTAAAATTTTGAAGTATATACCTCTATTCTCCAGGCGGGATCCTGATTGCTAACACGTGAAAAGTATTCTTTTGTCTCCGGGTAGGCTCCTGACTTCAACAAAACAGAACAAAGAAATTTTTCTGCCCCAGTTTGGTGGCTAGCACATCATGTGATCAAATATTAAAAATTGAAAGCTAAAATTTGAATTGTACTTCCATTGTTCTTCAAGTGGGTGCCTGATTGCTGAAACTTGAAATATATTCCCTTGTTCTCCAGGTGGTCTCCTGATTACTAAACTTGAAATGTATTCCTTTATTCTCCATGTGGTCTCATCACTGCAACAAAATAAACAAACAAAGAAACTTTTCTGCCCCAGTTTGGTGGCTGGGTACATCATGTTATCAAACATTAAAAAGTGAAAGCTAAAATTTGAATTGTACTTCAATTGTTCTCCAGGTGGGCACCTGATTGCTGAAACTTGAAATGTATTCCCTTGTTCTCCGGGTGGGCTCCTCACTTCAACGAAATAGAAAAACAAAGAAAATTTTCTTCCCAGTTTGGTGGCTAGCACGTCATGTGATCAAATATTAAAAATTATACTTCCCTTGTTCTCTAGGTGGGCACCTGATTGCTGAAACTTGAAAAGTATTTCATTGTTCTCCAGGTGGGCTCCTAACTGCAACAAAATAGACAAACAAAGAAAATTTTCTGCCCCAGTTTGGTAGCTGGGTACAACATGTTATCAAATATTAAAACTTGAAAGCTAAAATTTGAATTGTACTTCTCTTGTTCTCTAGGTGGGCGCCTGACTGCTGAAACTTGAAATGTATTCCCTTGTCTCCACGTGGGCTCCTAATTTCAGAACTTTAAAAGTATTCCCTTGTTCTCCAGGTGGGCACCTGACTTCTTCACCTGAAACGTATTCCCTTGTTCTCCAAGTGGGCTCTTGATTGTAACAAAACAGACAAACAAAGAAAATTTTCTGCCCCAGTTTGGAAGCTGGGTACAACATGTTATCAAATATAAAAAATTGTAAGCTAAAATTTGAATTGTACTTCTCTTTTTCTCCAGGTGGGCGCCTGATTGCTGAACTTGAAATGTATTCCTTTGTTCTCCAGGTGGGCTCCTGGTTTCTGAACTTAAAACATATTCCTTTGTTCTCCAGGTGGGCGCCTGACTTTTGCACTTGAAACGTATTCCCTTGTTCTTCAGGTGGTCTCCTGATTGCAATAAAACAGACAAACAAAGAAAATTTTCTGCCCCAGCTTGGTGGCTGGGTACATCATATTATCAAATATAAAAAATTGAAAGCTAATATTTGATTTGTATTTCCCTTGTTCTCCAGGTGGGCGCCTGATTGCTAAACTTGAAATGTATTCCCTTATTCTCCAAGTGGGCTCCTAACTGTAACAAAATAGACAAACAAAGAATATTGTCACGACCCCAAACCCCGGTCGTGAGGGCGCCCATGTCACGACCCTAGTTCACCAATCGTGAACATGTCGTGATGGCACCTAGTCCCCACGACTAGGTAAGCCTAACACAATGCGGAAATTACACGTTTATGAACTTTAAACAAGAAATAGCGGAAGATAAGATACATAGGAATGTAATCTGTGCCGCTTGGCACATACACTCGTCCAACACACTGTGTAAAAATACCACCAAGACCCGGAATCCCACGGGCAACACAGACTAAAAGAAAATATACAATTGAGGCTCTATGTATAAAAAGTATCTAACAACGAAGTGAAGGAAAGATATCTACTAGTGCTAATAGAATAGAAGGAAGGCCTCCGGATCCGCGGACGTAGCAGATCATACCTCGAGGTCTCCCAAAATGCTGCTGAATCACCTAATATGAGCCTGCCCCGATGTACCCGGATCTGCACAACAAAAGTGTGCAGAAGAGTAGCATGAGTACACCACGGCGGTACTCAGTAAGTGCCAAGCCTAACCTCGATGGAGTAGTGACGAGGAAGGTCAGGGCCCTACTGAGAAACAAATAATATAATGACAATAACAATAATAAGCAGTTTAAATGATAATAATTTCCGAAATTTACAACAATAAATGATTATTGCAATAGTCTACAATTAAGCTAACAACAAATAGTCAACTCAATAAAACCAGTCCAGGACCTGTAGGAATCGAACCCACAGTCCCATTGACAGTACCTCTGGGTCTCCGGGAATCGAACCCGCAGCCCATGTCTCAATAAATAATCAATAACTCGGGATCTCCGGGAATCGAACCCGCAGTCCCTACCAATAACTCAGGATCTCGGGAATCGAACCCGTAGTCCCTACCAATAACTCAGGATCTCGGGAATCGAACCCGTAGTCCCTACCAATAACTCAGGATCTCGGGAATCGAACCCGTAGTCCCTACCGATAACTCAGGATCTCGGGAATCGAACCCGTAGTCCCTACCAATAACTCGGGATCTCGGGAATCGAACCCGTAGTCCCTACCAATATCACTCCGGGTCTCTGGGAATCGAACCCACAACCCTGGGTCTCCGGGAATCGAACCCGCAGTCCACAAGCACAGCAAATAAAGGAATACACAGAGAGAGTAAATTATGCTTAACTATAACTTCACCGAAAAATAGTACCAATAATTATCAAAAGTAAGACAATTAGGCAACTAGACAGTCAGGTACTATCTAATCATGCTTTTCTAACTACTACCGATAAAATATCAAATTAACAGCTAAAGACAGAAATATCACTCATCGAACATTTTTAAATAAAGTATGTGTTCAACGACCAGCGCATGTACACGCCCGTCACCTCGCGTACAAGGCATTGAAATTATCACATAATATCCTAGGGGTGAAAATTCCCCCACACGAGGTTAGACAAGCCACTTACCTCAATTCCGGTACAAAACCGCTAAGAAATAACCCTCTTGCCGCAAATGTCGGCCTCCACAGGTGTAGAATCTGATAAAAATCAATAGAATCACATCAAAATAGGTCAATTGGGCATTACCCAATCAAATTAACTCAAAATACACCAAAACCCACAAGTTGCCAAAACTCGACTTTCGGTACGCTTATCGAAAAATCATGAAAATTATATATTCGGGTTCCTTATCTCAATACGAGTCCGTGCATATAAAATTTATCGAAATCGGACTCCGTTTGCCCATTCAAATCAAAGATTTTCTAACATTTAGGCCTAGGGCTCAAACCCACCTTTAATCTTCCAATTTCGGTGAAATAATCATGGATTTCATGATAAACCAACGAATTAAGGTCAAGAGACTTACCCCCGATGATTTCCCGATAATATCTCAGCGTTTTCCCCTTCAAAATCCTCTCTTGGAGCTCAACAATGGCGTTTTTGATTTATGGGTCGCGGCTGAAATGTTTCTGGACTTAAGTCACTGCCAGACATTTTTACTCTATGCGATCGCATGATCCCCGTTGCGATCGCATAGAACAAATTTTTGACCCTCGCCAAACTACTCTATGCGATCGCATAGTCCTTAATGCGATCGCAATGCTCACCAAAATATACCTATGCGATCGCATACCCTTCTCCGCGATCGCATAGGACAAAAACTGGACCTGGGACCCCTCTTCTCTATACACTATGCGATCGCATAGGACTGTACGCGATCGCAGAGCACAATTTTCCAGAACTATGCGATCGCATATCCATGCCCGCGATCGCATAGAACAAATACTTGGCCTCTCCAAAACCTTCTATGCGATCGCATTAGCCCATTGCGATCGCATAGAGCATTCGTCTGCAGCACACACCAGCAGTTAACAGCATTTCCAAAATGCAGGAAATAGCCCGATTGGACCCCCGGATTCATCCCGAGACCCCCGGGATCCCAACGAAAACCACCAACCTATTCCAAAACATGATACAAACTTATTCTAATCATCAAAACACGTCTAACAACATCCAAACCCATAATTTACATCGAATTCAAGCCTAAATTTCTTAAAACTTTCCGAATTGCACATTCGATCTAAAACCCAATCAAACGACGTCCAAATGACCTGAAAATTTGCGGACATATCCAAAATCACATAACGAAGCTACAGAAATTTTCGGAATTCCATTCCGACCCCCGGATCAAAATCTCACCTATCGTTCGGATTCGCCAAAATTTCAAACTCCGGCATTTCAAGCCTAATTGAGCTACGGACCTCCAAAATACATTCCGAACACGCTCCCAACCCCGAAATCACCTAACGGAGCTAATGGAACCATCGGATTTCCGTTCCGAGGTCATCTTAACATTGTTCCGGCTACGGGCCATTTTTCAATTATAAGGCTTCTATTTAGGGACTAAGTGTCCCAAAACGCTCCAAATTTCAGAACCGACTCTCCCGGCAAATCACCATAGCAGGAATGAACTTAGGGGAACAGTTAAATTGGGGATTGGGGCGAAATTTTCTAAAATGACCGGTCGGGTCGTTACATCTTCCCACACTTAAAAGATTCGTTCTCCTCGAACGAGCATAGAAAACATACTTGGAGTGGTGAAAAGATGAGGGTACTGGCTGAGCATATCCTGCTCAGTATCCCAAGTCGCCTCCTCGACCGGCTGGCCCCGCCTGAACCTTTACCAAAGCGATGTTCTTTGACCTTAGCTTTCTGACCTGCCTGTCTAGAATGGCTACCGGCTCCTCAACATAAGACGGATCCTTGTCTAGCTGAACAGAAGTGAAATCCAACACATGCGACGGGTCACCATGGTATCTCCGGAGCATGGAGACATGAAATATGAGGTGAACTCCGGCTAGACTGGGAGGTAAGGACAACTCATAAGCAACCTCCCCAATACGCCTCAAAATCTCAAAAGGGCCAATAAATATAGGACTCAGCTGAGCACATTAGCCTAATATAATCTGAAGATATTCCCTCTTGTTCAAACAGTTAAGTCTTAGAGCCTAATTCCAACATCCGGAATTCTGTGTCAGGCTTGTTTTCATCAAGAGATCACTCAATATTCCTCAAACGCCGTCCTCAAACATGACTGCATAACCTTGCTGGATTCTTACCTTACAACATAAAATCCACAGGGCCACGATAATATTTTATGATCAAATTAGCCAAAAATTCAACGAATCAGTTGCTCCCATTGCACCTCACGATCTACATAGGTCTCGTTCCAACTTTTACAATATTGACACGACGGAAGAGATGTGCCGATATCCATAACCAACTACTGAATCAACAATTCATTGGATATATACTCCTGACAGGATCCATTACCTTGTCCTAAACTAGAGGATGATCCTTTCCTCTACAATATACTTCATATAATCAGTTTGCACTGACCCCAAATCACATAATCTCATCTCACCCAGTACGAACTGCTCAAGCGATGAGCCACATCAGACATAATAAAAAGTCCCACAAGATGACACAATGTGCTAGTAGGCTATTAATTCGTACGTGGTACCAAAAGGAAGGCGAACACTAGAGAGAACTATTCAACTCTCACACTAACATGGACTTTCTCATAAAAATAGGAAGCAGAACACATAAAAGCAATTATGGACACTGAAATAAACCTCACACTGTTGCGGCATGCAACTCGATCCCAACAATATGACCATGGCGGCGTGCCACCCGATCCCAACAATATATCCATGGCGGCGTGCCACCCGATCCCAATAATATAGACTCACACAAAGAGTCATATGTCGAGCTGAATAGCTCATCACATCAAAATACTGAGTATCGATCATAAGCACACTAAGGTGCATGATATCAGACTCAATGAAAACATATAGCGCTATAGGCTATGAACTCAAGCACAACTGAGGTGCGACATAAGATATGAGCCTCAAGAGCCATCATGCTCATATAACATCACCGCTAAGCGGAACCTCAATACATAAGGAACTTACCAAGCCGTCGCACACTCATACGGCGCAATATATCTTTACTTGAATTAACTAACCGCGAAATAAGACCGCGACTATCCCTCCATAAAGGGCGCATTACTGGAAGAAACATAACCGGCCTGACGCAAGGCTCACTTCCACATTTAAATCTATCCACCGACCTTAAGTCTATCCTGGTCGTGCCAAGCTAAGTCAATAATATTTCACATGTCTATAACCCAATAAGCAGAGTGCCCTCCAGGCATAAATTCTCAAACGGATGATATCACCAAAATCCTCATACTTGGTTTAAATTTCTAACCAATCAAGTGACTACATGTCGCACCTATACAATCTTCTTGTGGGACAAGCTCCACCATCTTCCGAATAATTAAACGGGCCTGCACATTCAAACGACCGGCTGCACTAACACTGAAAAGCGATCAGGAGTCCCTAACCGGGATGCAAGCCTTTCTCACAGAACACCAATCTCAAATGATACTGATGTTAATACCCATCTTACTTAAAACACTAAAACTCCTTTTCTGCTCATCCGAGCTCGTTATATCACATTCATTGACCAAACTGTGACCTTGGTCCTTACTTCAAATTTCATACTACTCACTGCACCCCACGTGCCGATATACGATAGACACAATTTCAATCATAGCTCTAAAACTGACGATAGGCTAATACTTCATCACATAAGACTTTCCATTTAGCTCACTACAGGAGAGCTATAACAACATACGGCGAATTCTCATAACCATCGAATATGCCAATCTCTAAGTAGTGGTCCAAGCCACCATAACGCTTTCCGAGATCTGCCTACTCATAACAGGCCCTAACAGAAGAATACTTCAGAATACCATGAAACACTGCGGCCGACAAGCCTCAAATGCACCACCACAAATCATATGCATAATTCGATCACGTTACATGAACCGATCATTGACACCAATATGCCAACTCAACTTTGGCTAATCAATCTACTTTCTTCCAGTTTATCCTGGATTGCCTTATAATGTAAATATCTCCCTTCAATACCTAACATATTTCAGCCACACTTACCCCGAATGACCTGAAATCATGAGGCCATGCTATCTCAAGAACGACCACCATTTCACGCCTCTCAAATGCTACACCACAAGTCAAAACATCATAGATTGTTTTTGTACTTTTCTTCCTAAGTTGCTTTAAAGGCTTGAGCCTCAACCGTACTTATAGACTCAAAATTATCAAACACCACACTTTACCTCTTGAATTCACTAGGACCGCTATTGAGAACCATCCGGCCCCGACTTGGCCCAGTATGCAACCAACTCTACTGAATGTTTATAACATATGAATACCCTCTCGATAAAGCACCCAGCGGAATCACTTCCCGCGAAGCCTGCACCTATACGAGGCATAAATCATGAATCTTTCCTCAAGTTTGAACATGAGCCGGTAAGGCTAACCATAACATGCATTCAACAATTCATATACTTAAATTGCCACTCATGGTCTTTTTCCGTAGCTGCAATAACCCATTAATATGCTAATATCAAGAATTCACACGGGTAATTAACCATGCAACCCAATCTTAAGCGGTGGGACTCTCCCACTTAGCCCAAAGCCACTATTACACGACTCTCGAACACATTAGAACCATTCTCTCGAGTCATTTACTATTATTCAACTGCAACTCACTTGATCCAACGAATATAACCACATGTGCTCTATTAGCACTCTAACATCATAGGGTATGACCTCATCCCAATACAACCAAACATCTTCTCGCTACATGCACCGAGCATTCTCTACCAACAACATCTTAAAACATACTATGATTCTCACACGCCTACGAAGCACCATGTAGCCTTTGTCAAATATTTCCCTGTTGATAATAAAATGCAGAGTTTATTAGGGACACAGGAACATCTAAAGTCCCAACATTATACCATACGAGCCTCAACTCTTGCCCATCCGCAAGTTTTCAAGAACTTTTTGAATAGCACCTAAATACATCGCAGGCCAAATCCGATATGACACATGACCCATAATTACATCGTTGATAGTGAAATCCTTTCACTTGACACGAAGCCTTAAGATACATCTTGCTAATCCATGAAACTAGCCCTTAACATTCGTACGTCTTCATCATAAAACAAGCCAAAGGCATTCGTTTGGTACATGTCCTTCTTAAGACAGTTAAACTCTTTTTCCCCAGTATCTCTGCTGGCTGAATCCTTCGCTAAATAGATATCTCATATGAACCATATAATCTTTATTACCACCAACTATTTTTAGATCTACATCCACCTTGTGATTCTACCATTGTTGTGACGATTTGGCAGTTAAGTAAACCTTGTCACGACCGTACTATCAACCGAATGCCCGAACCTAGTGCACCCCCATGTGCACAATTGAAGATCTCTCAATTCTCTTGCATTATCGATATGGACGACACGCGGTAACAATAGTTGAGTAAATTCTTGACTCCCTTGAGATCTCTCTGCAGCGTCACGAACCGTCGGTGCATACTTGATACCGAATGCGCAATTTTAATACACGAGTGGATACAAAAGAACATATGACATAGGCTTCAACTAAATAAATGACGCACGATAAGGAATTCAAAGAATTGAAGAGTTTCCTAAACAGTTACATAACCTCTTGTAGATAAATACAGACGTCTCCGTATCGATCAGCGAGACTCTAAGTAACCGGTCCGTGTCCCATGACTCCTATGAACCTAGAGCTCTAATACCAACTTGTCCCGATCCTAGTTCACCAATCGTGAACATGTCGTGATGGCACCCAGTCCCCACGACTTAAGCCTAACACATTGCGGAAATTACATGTTTATGAACTTTAAACAAGAAATAGCGGAAGATAAGATACATAGAAATGTAATCTGTGCCGCTTGGCACATACACTCGTCCAACACACTGTGTAAAAATACCACCAAGACCCGGAATCCCACGGGCAACACAGACTAAAAGAGAATATACAACTGAGGCTCTATGTATAAAAAGTATCTAACAACGAAGTGAAGGAAAGATATCTACTAGTGCTAATAGAATAGATGGAAGGCCTCCGGATCCGCGGACGTAGCAGATCATACCTCGAGGTCTCCCAAAATGCTGCTGAATCCTGATATGAGTCTGTCCTGATGTACCTGGATCTGCACAACAAAAGTGTGCGGAAGAGTAGCATGAGTACACCATGGCGATACTCAGTAAGTGCCAAGCCTAACCTCGATGGAGTAGTGATGAGGAAGGTCAGGGCCCTACTGAGAAACAAATAATATAATGACAATAACAATAATAAGCAGTTTAAATGATAATAATTTCCGAAATTTACAACAATAAATGATTATTGCAATAGTCTACAATTAAGCTAACAACAAATAGTCAACTCAATAAAACCAGTCCAGGACCTGTGGGAATCGAATCCACAGTCCCATTGACAGTACCTCTGGGTCTCCGGGAATCGAACCCGCAGCCCATGTCTCAATAAATAATCAATAACTCAGGATCTCCGGGAATCGAACCCGCAGTCCCTACCAATAACTCGGGATCTCGGGAATCGAACCCGTAGTCCCTACCAATAACTCAGGATCTCGGGAATCGAACCCATAGTCCCTACCAATAACTCGGGATCTCGGGAATCGAACCCGTAGTCCCTACCAATAACTCAGGATCTCGGGAATCGAACCCGTAGTCCCTACCAATATCACTCCGGGTCTCTGGGAATCGAACCCACAGCCCTGGGTCTCCGGGAATCGAACCCGCAGTCCACAAGCACAGCGAATAAAGGAATACACAGAGAGAGTAAATTATGCTTAACTATAACTTCACCGAAAAATAGTACCAATAATTATCAAAAGTAAGACAATTAGGCAACTAGACAGTCAGGTACTACCTAATCATGCTTTTCTAGCTACTACCGATAAAGTATCAAATTAACAACTAAAGACAGAAATATCACTCATCGAACATTTTTAAATAAAGTATGTGTTCAACGACCAGCGCATGTACACGCCCGTCACCTCGCGTACAAGGCATTGAAATTATCACATAATATCCTAGGGGTGAAAATTCCCCCACACGAGGTTAGACAAGCCACTTACCTCAATTCCGGTACAAAACCGCTAAGAAATAACCCTCTTGCCGCGAATGTCGGCCTCCACAGGTGTAGAATCTGATAAAAATCAATAGAATCACATCAAAATAGGTCAATTGGGCATTACCCAATCAAATTAACTCAAAATACACCAAAACCCACAAGTTGCCAAAACCCGACTTTCGGTACGCTTATCGAAAAATCACGAAAATTATATATTCGGGTTCCTTATCTCAATACGAGTCCGTGCATATACAATTTATCGAAATCGGACTCCGTTTGCCCATTCAAATCAAAGATTTTCTAACATTTAGGCCTAGGGCTCAAACCCACCTTTAATCTTCCAATTTCAGTGAAATAATCATGGATTTCATGATAAACCAACGAATTAAGGTCAAGAGACTTACCCCCGATGATTTCCCGATGATATCCCAGCGTTTTCCCCTTCAAAATCCTCTCTTGGAGCTTAACAATGGCGTTTTTGATTTATGGGTCGCGGCTGAAATGCTTCTGGACTTAAGTCACTGCCAGACATTTTTACTCTATGCGATCGCATGATCCCTGTTGCGATCGCATAGAACAAATTTTTTGACCCTCGCCAAACTACTCTATGCGATCGCATAGTCCTTAATGCGATCGCAATGCTCACCAAAATATACCTATGCGATCGCATACCCTGCTCCGCGATCGCATAGGACAAAAGCTAGACCTGGGACCCCTCTTCTCTATACACTATACGATCGCATAGGACTGTACGCGATCGCAGAGCACAATTTTCCAGAACTATGAGATCGCATATCCATGCCCGCGATCGCATAGAACAAATACTTGGCCTCTCCAAAACCTTCTATGCGATCGCATTAGCCCATTGCGATCGCATAGAGCATTCGTCTGCAACACACACCAGCAGTTAACAGCATTTCCAAAATGCATGAAATAGCCCGATTGGACCCCCGGATTCATCCCGAGACCCCGGGATCCCAACGAAAACCACCAACCTATTCCAAAACATGATACGAACATATTCTAATCATCAAAACACGTCTAACAACATCAAAACCCATAATTTACATCGAATTCAAGCCTAAATTTCTTAAAACTTTCCGAATTGCACATTCGATCTAAAACCCAATCAAACGACGTCCAAATGACCTGAAAATTTGCGGACATATCCAAAATCACATAACGAAGCTACAGAAATTTTCGGAATTCCATTCCGACCCCCGGATCTAAATCTCACCTATCGTTCGGATTCGCCAAAATTTCAAACTCCGGCATTTCAAGCCTAATTGAGCTACGGACCTCCAAAATACATTCCGAACGCGCTCCTAACCCCGAAATCACCTAACGGAGCTAATGGAACCATCGGATTTCCGTTCCGAGGTCATCTTAACATTGTTCCGGCTACGGGCCATTTTTCAATTATAAGGCTTCTATTTAGGGACTAAGTGTCCCAAAACGCTCCAAATTTCAGAACCGACTCTCCCGGCAAATCACCATAGCAGGAATGAACTTAGGGGAACAGTTAAATTGGGGATTGGGGCGAAATTTTCTAAAACGACCGGTCGGGTCGTTACATCTTCCCACACTTAAAAGATTCGTTCGTCCTCGAACGAGCATAGAAACCATACTTGGAGTGGTGAAGAGATGAGGGTACTGGCTGCGCATATCCTGCTCAGTCTCCCAAGTCGCCTCCTCGACCGGCTGGCCCCGCCACTGAACCTTTACCGAAGCTATGTTCTTTGACCTTAGCTTTCTGACTTGCCTGTCTAGAATGGCTACTGGCTCCTCAACATAAGACAGATCCTTGTCTAGCTGAACAGATGTGAAATCTAACACATGCAACGGGTCACCATGGTATCTCCGGAGCATGGAGACATGAAATATGAGGTGAACTCCGGCTAGACTGGGAGGTAAGGACGACTCATAAGCAACCTCCCCAATACGCCTCAAAATCTCAAAAGGGCCAACAAATATAGGACTCAGCTGAGCACATTAGCCTGATATAATCTGAAGATATTCCCTCTTGTTCAAACAGTTAAGTCTTAGAGCCTAATTCCAACATCCGAAATTTTGTGTCAGGCTTGTTTTCATCAAGAGGTCACTCAATATTCCTCAAACGCCATCCTGAAACATGACTGCATAATCTTGCTGGATTCTTACCTTACAACATTAAATCCACAGGGCCACGATAATATTTTATGATCAAATTAGCCAAAAATTCAACGAATCAGATGCTCCCATTGCACCTCACGATCTACATAGGTCTCGTTCCAACTTTTACAATACCGACACGACGGAAGAGATGTGCCGATATCCATAACCAACTACTGAATCAACAATTCATTGGATATATACTCCTGACAGGATCCATTACCTTGTCCTAAACTAGAGGATGATCCTTTCCTCTACAATATACTTCATATAATCAGTTTGCACTGACCCCAAATCACATAATCTCATCTCACCCAGTACGAACTGCTCAAGCGATGAGCCACATCAGACATAATCAAAAGTCCCACAAGATGACACAATATGCTAGTAGGCTATTAATTCGTACGTGGTACCAAAAGGAAGGCGAACACTAGAGAGAACTATTCAACTCTCACACTAACATGGACTTTCTCATAAAAATAGGAAGCAGAACACATAAAAGCAATTATGGACACTGAAATAAACCTCACACTGTTGCGGCATGCAACCCGATCCCAACAATATGACCATGGCGGCGTGCCACCCGATCCCAACAATATATCCATGGCGGCGTGCCACCCGATCCCAATAATATAGACTCACACAAAGAGTCATATGTCGAGCTGAATAGCTCATCACATCAAAATACTGAATATCGATCATAAGCACACTAAGGTGCATGATATCAGACTCAATGAAAACATATAGCGCTATAGGCTATGAACTCAAGCACAACTGAGGTGCGACATAAGATATGAGCCTCAAGAGCCATCATGCTCATATAACATCACCGCTAAGCGGAACCTCAACATATAAGGAACTTACCAAGCCGTCGCACACTCATACGGCGCAATATATCTTTACTTGAATTAACTAACCGCGAAATAAGACCGCGACTATCCCTCCATAAAGGGCGCATTACTGGAAGAAACATAACCGGCCTGACGCAAGGCTCACTTCCACATTTAAATCTATCCACCGACCTTAAGTCTATCCTGGTCGTGCCAAGCTAAGTCAATAGTATTTCACAAGTCTATAACCCAATAAGCAGAGTTCCTTCCGAGCATAAATTCTCAAACGGATGATATCACCAAAATCCTCATACTGGTTTAAATTTCTAACCAATCAAGTGACTACATGTCACAGCTATACAATCTTCTTGTGGGACAAGCTCCCACTATCTTCCGAATAATTAAACGGTCCTGCACATTCAAACCACTAGCTGCACTAACACTGAAAAGAGATCAGGAGTCCTTAACCAGGATGCCAGGCCTTTCTCACAGAACACCAATCTCTAGTGATACTGACGTTAATACCCATCTTACTCAAAACACTAAAACTCCTTTCTTGCTCATCCGAGCTCTTTATATCACATTCATTGACCAAACTGTGACCTTGGTCCTTACTTCAAATTTCATACTACTCACTGCACCCCACGTGCCGATATACGATAGACACAATTTCAATCATAGCTCTAAAACTGACGATAGGCTAATACTTCATCACATAAGACTTTCCATTTAGCTCACTACAGGAGAGCTATAACAACATACGGCGAATTCTCATAACCATCGAATATGCCAATCTCTAAGTAGTGGTCCAAGCCACCATAATGCTTTCCGAGATCTGCCTACTCATAACAGGCCCTAACAGAAGAATACTTACGAATACCATGAAACACTGCGGCCGACAAGCCTCAAATGCACCACCACAAATCATATGCATAATTCGATCACGTTATATGAACCGATCATTGACACCAATATGCCAACTCAACTTTGGCTAATCAATCTACTTTCTTCCAGTTTATCCTGGATTGCCTTATAATGTAAATATCTCCCTTCAATACCTAACATATTTCAGCCACACTTACCCCGAATGACCTGAAATCATGAGGCCATGCTATCTCAAGAACGACCACCATTTCACGCCTCTCAAATGCTACACCACAAGTCAAAACATCATAGATTGTTTTTGTACTTTTCTTCCTAAGTTGCTTTAAAGTCTTGAGCCTCAACTGTACTTATAGACTCAAAATTATCAAACACCACACTTTACCTCTTGAATTCACTAGGACCGCTATTGAGAACCATCCGGCCCTGACTTGGCCCAGTACGCAACCAACTCTACTGAATGTTTATAACATATGAATACCCTCTCGATAAAGCACCCAGCGGAATCACTTCCCGCGAAGCCTGCACCTATACGAGGCATAAATCATGAATCTTTCCTCAAGTTTGAACATGAGCCAGTAAGGCTAACCATAACATGCATTCAACAATTCATATACTCAAATTACCACTCATGGTCTTTTTCCGTAGCTGCAATAACCCATTAATACGCTAATATCTAGAATTCACACAGGTAATTAACCATGCAACCCAATCTTAAGCGGTGGGACTCTCCCACTAAGCCCAAAGCCACTATTACACGACTCTCGAACACATTAGAACCATTCTCTCGAGTCATTTACTATTATTCAACTGCAACTCACTTGATCCAACGAATATAACCACATGTGCTCTATTAGCACTCTAACATCATAGGGTATGACCTCATCCCAATACAACCAAACATCTTCTCGCTACATGCACCGAGCATTCTCTACCAACAACATCTTAAAACATACTATGATTCTCACACGCCTACGAAGCACCATGTAGCCTTTGTCAAATATTTCCCTGTTGATAATAAAATGCAGAGTTTATTAGGGACACAGGAACATCTAAAGTCCCAACATTATACCATACGAGCCTCAACTCTTGCCCATCCGCAAGTTTTCAAGAACTTTTTGAATAGCACCTAAATACATCGCAGGCCAAATCTGATACGACACATGACCCATAATTACATCGTTGATAGTGAAATCCTTTCACTTGACACGAAGCCTTAAGATACATCTTGCTAATCCATGAAACTAGCCCTTAACATTCGTACGTCTTCATCATAAAACAAGCCAAAGGCATTCGTTTGGTACATGTCCTTCTTAAGACAGTTAAACTCATTTTCCCCAGTATCTCTGCTGGCTGAATCCTTCGCTAAATAGATATCTCATATGAACCATATAATCTTTATTACCACCAACTATTTTTAGATCTACATCCACCTTGTGATTCTACCATTTCTGTGACGATTTGGCAGTTAAGTAAACCTTGTCACGACCGTACTATCAACCGAATGCCAGAACCTAGTGCACCCCCATGTGCACAATTGAAGATCTCTCAATTCTCTTGCATTATCGATATGGACGACACGCGGTAACAATAGTTGAGTAAATTCTTGACTCCCTTGAGATCTCTCTGCAGCGTCACGAACCGTCGGTGCATACTTTATACCGAATGCGCAATTTTAATACACGAGTGGATACAAAAGAACATATGACATAGGCTTCAACTGAATAAATGACGCACGATAAGGAATTCAAAGAATTGAAGAGTTTCCTAAACAGTTACATAGCCTCTCGTAGATAAATACAGACGTCTCCGTATCGATCAGCGAGACTCTAAGTAACCGGTCCGTGTCCCGTGACTCCTATGAACCTAGAGCTCTGATACCAACTTGTCACGACCCTAGTTCACCAATCGTGAACATGTCGTGATGGCACCCAGTCCCCACGACTAGGTAAGCCTAACACATTGCGGAAATTACACGTTTATGAACTTTAAACAAGAAATAGCGGAAGATAAGATACATAGGAATGTAATCTGTGCCGCTTGGCACATACACTCGTCCAACACACTGTGTAAAAATACCACCAAGACCCGGAATCCCACGGGCAACACAGACTAAAAGAGAATATACAACTGAGGCTCTATATATAAAAAGTATCTAACAACGAAGTGAAGGAAAGATATCTACTAGTGCTAATAGAATAGAAGGAAGGCCTCCGGATCCGGGGACGTAGCAGATCATACCTCGAGGTCTCCCAAAATGCTGCTGAATCACCTGATATGAGCCTGTCCTGATGTACCTGGATCTCCACAACAAAAGTGTGCAAAAGAGTAGCATGAGTACACCACGGCGGTACTCGGTAAGTGCCAAGCCTAACCTCGATGGAGTAGTGACGAGGAAGGTCAGGGCCCTACTGAGAGAAAACAGTTACAAAAATGATAATAACAATAATAAGCAGTTTAACGATAATAATTCCGAAATAATAACAATAAAATGATTACTGCAATAGTCTACAATTAAGCTAACAACAAATAGTCAACTCAATAAAACCAGGTCCAGGACCTGTGGGAATCGAACCCACAGTCCCATTGACAGTACCTCTGGGTCTCCGGGAATCGAACCCGCAGCCCGTGTCTCAATAAATAATCAATAACTCAGGATCTCCGGGAATCGAACCCGCAGTCCCTACAACTATCTCAGGATCTCGGTAATCGAACCCGCAGTCCCTACCAATAACTTAAGATCTCGGGAATCGAACCCGCAGTCCCTACAAATAACTCAGGATCTCGGGAATCGAACCCGTAGTCCCTACCAATAACTCAGGATCTCGGGAATCGAACCCGTAGTCCCTACCAATAACTCAGGATCTCGGGAATCGAACCCGCAGTCCCTACCAATATCACTCCGGGTCTCTGGGAATCAAACCCACAGCCCTGGGTCTCCGGGAATTGAACCCGCAGTCCACAAGCACAACAAATAAAGGAATACAGAGAGAGAGTAAATTATGCTTAACTATAACTTCACCGAAAAATAGTACCAATAATTATCAAAAGTAAGACAATTAGGCAACTAGACAGTCACGTACTACCTAATCATGCTTTTCTAACTACTACCGATAAAATATCAAATTAACAGCTAAAGACAGAAATATCACTCATCGAACATTCTTAAATAAAGTATGTGTTCAACGACCAGCGCATGTACACGCCCGTCACCTCGCGTACAAGGCATTGAAATTATCACATAATATCCTAGGGGTGAAAATTCCCCCACACGAGGTTAGACAAGCCACTTACCTCAATTCCGGTACAAAACCGCTAAGAAATAACCCTCTTGCCGCGAATGTCGGCCTCCACAGGTGTAGAATCTGATAAAAATCAATAGAATCACATCAAAATAGGTCAATTGGGCATTACCCAATCAAATTAACTCAAAATACACCAAAACCCACAAGTTGCCAAAACCCGACTTTCGGTACGCTTATCGAAAAATCACGAAAATTATATGTTCGGGTTCCTTATCTCAATACGAGTCCGTGCATATAAAATTTATCGAAATCGGACTCCGTTTGCCCATTCAAATCAAAGATTTTCTAACATTTAGGCCTAGGGCTCAAACCCACCTTTAATCTTCCAATTTCGGTGAAATAATCATGGATTTCATGATAAACCAACGAATTAAGGTCAAGAGACTTACCCCCGATGATTTCCCGATGATATCCCAGCGTTTTCCCCTTCAAAATCCTCTCTTGGAGCTCAACAATGGCGTTTTTGATTTATGGGTCGCGGCTGAAATGTTTCTGGACTTAAGTCACTGCCAGACATTTTTACTCTATGCGATCGCATGATCCCTGTTGCGATCGCATAGAACAAATTTTTTGACCCTCGCCAAACTACTCTATGCGATCGCATAGTCCTTAATGCGATCGCAATGCTCACCAAAATATACCTATGCGATCGCATACCCTGCTCCGCGATCGCATAGGACAAAAGTTGGACCTGGGACCCCTCTTCTCTATACACTATGCAATCGCATAGGACTGTACGCGATCGCATAGCACAACTTTTTAGAACTATGCGATCGCGTATCCATGCCCGCGATCGCATAGAACAAATACTTGGCCTCTCCAAAACCTTCTATGCGATCGCATTAGCCCATTGCGATCGCATAGAGCATTCATCTGCAGCACACACCAGCAGTTAACAGCATTTCCAAAATGCATGAAATAGCCCGATTGGACCCCCGGATTCATCCCGAGACCCCGGGATCCCAACGAAAACCACCAACCTATTCCAAAACATGATACGAACTTATTCTAATCATCAAAACACGTCTAACAACATCAAAATCCATAATTTACATTGAATTCAAGCCTAAATTTCTTAAAACTTTCCGAATTGCACATTCGATCTAAAACCCGATCAAACGACGTCCAAATGACCTGAAAATTTGCGGACATATCCAAAATCACATAACGAAGCTACAGAAATTTTCGGAATTCCATTCCGACCCCGGATCAAAATCTCACCTATCGTTCGGATTCGCCAAAATTTCAAACTTCGGCATTTCAAGCCTAATTGAGCTACGGACCTCCAAAATACATTCCGAACGCGCTCCCAACCCCGAAATCACCTAACGGAGCTAATGGAACCATCGGATTTCCGTTCCGAGGTCATTTTAACATTGTTCCGGCTACGGGCCATTTTTCAATTATAAGGCTTCTATTTAGGGACTAAGTGTCCCAAAACGCTCCAAATTTCAGAACCGACTCTCCCGGCAAATCACCATAGCAGGAATGAACTTAGGGGAACAGTTAAATTGGGGATTGGGGCGAAATTTTCTAAAACGACCGGTCGGGTCGTTACAGCCCAACACATTGCTAGGCAAGCCCGACCGTCTTATCCAATTAAACCAGCCAAGTATAATTAATATTGATTAATCGGCGTGATTAGCCTGTTTTCATAACAAATCAAGAAGTGTAGAACTGAAATACAAGAACACAGTCCCAACCAAAACGTGGCGTCACAAGTCCGAGCCACTACAAATGAGATCTACTACAAAATCAAGTCTAACTAGAATGGAGACAACAAAATGATAAAAAGAAAGAGGTCAGGAACTGCGGACGTTAGCAGCTACCTCGAAGTCTCCACAGAATGGGGATAATAAAGCAGTTGCAATAGCTCAACTGCCCTCCTGAACCTGTATATCTGCACAAAAAGTGTAGGGGAGTGGGGTGAGTATATTTCAACTCAGTAAGTAATAATAATAAATAACAACTGGAAGTGAGAACACCTATACTATCACTAAACAGTTCTAAGGCAAACCCCCACAGGTAAGTCATCACTATAATGAGTACTCCGATCTCTAGTCCACATCTATCTCCACCAGGTCCCATACTGACCCCATCCTCACTCGTACCACTACGGTGTACAACCATCTCAATATATGGAGATATATACATATGTCTGTATTGTATAAGTATTTAAGTATGTATAAGGATATGAATAAGTATAACTGCGGCGTGCAGCCCGCTCCAATACATATACCGCCGCGGCGCGCAGCCCGCTCCATTTAACGTCGACGGCGCTCACTGGGGGTGTATACAGACTTCGGAGGGGCTCCCTAGGCCCAAGCGCTATAATACTGCAGCGTGCAGCACGATCCACACAAATATTACTGCGGCGTGCAGTCCGATCCAATATATATATGTATATATATATCTATACTGCTGCGGCGCGCAGCCCGATCCCATAATACACACCAATGCTCACTGAGAATGTGTGCAGACTCAGACTCCGAAGGGGCTCCTACAGCCCAAGCGCAATAATACTGCGGCGTGCAGTCCGTCCCACATGTATATTACATATATATTACATGTATATTATTGCGGCGTGCAGTCCGATCCAATATATATATACTGCTGCGGCGTGCAGCCCGATCCAATATAGGTATATATATATATATATATATAATACCTCATAATGGGTCCTCGACCCTATCCCGGTCAGTATATACTTGGCCTCTCAGGCCCAATATAATATATCACAGTGGTTCCTTGACCCTGTCTCAGTCATTATAGACTTGGCCTTTCGGGCGCACTCAGGTAGAACAGGAAATTCCACCCTGGATAATCTCTCTCAATGTACACATCTAGTACGAGCTCATATTATGCTATACAGCTAGAGCTACGGCTGAGTGTATGTTTCCAACACGATATAAGGGTCACCTAGCTCTATAGGTTCCCTAATGCTCTACAGATCGGCACAAGGCCCCAAACATGGCTATCAGCCCAATTGCACAGTTATAAACTTATTATCAGTCATAACACACAGTATACTATTAGTCGGGAAGGACTAAGTCCGAACCCCCAATCACCATGTCACCACGCCCGCCATGGAACGCGTGTCTCATCTCAATATAGCACTGTGAAGTGCTAGTACGGGGTTTCAAACCCTCAGTACATTATTTACTACTACCACTCACCTCGAACCGGTAGAAGCTTCAATCCGCCTTGCGCTTGCCTCGCAAATCAATCTCCTTGGATGCCAAATCTGCTCAAAATCATAGGGAATGCATCAATATATGCTAATTTCACGCAATTCATTCGAAATAATCCAAATTGTATCAAAACCCACAAGGTTGTCAAAACCCGACTTTTGGTGCGCTTCTCAAAAAATTATAAAAGTTACATATTCGGAACCCTCATCTCGATACGAGTCTAGGCATATAAAATTTACCAAAATCAGACTCCATTTGCCCACTCAAATCAGTGTTTTTTTTCAATTTTAGGCCTAGAGCTCAAACCCACCTTTAATCTTTCATTTACAGGGAATTAACCAAGGATTTCATGTTAAAATGATGTAATTAAGCCACAAAACTTACCTCCGACGAATCCCCCATGAATTCCCAGCAATTTCCCGTCAATACCTTCTCTTAGAACTCAAAAATGGTGGAAAAATGACCCAAAATCGATTTTTATCAACTTACTGAATTTTTTCGGAAATCACTGTTCACGGGGTACTGTTCATGCGCGTCGACACTGTTCACCCGCGCGGTTACTGTTCACGCGCGGGAGTTACTATTCATACGCTGCAGAAAAATGCAGCAGCAATACAGAAATTGCAGCACACAACCATTTTCACTAAAATGGCTCTAACTCCATCATACGAACTCGGAATTCGACGATTCTTTTTCTTATGGCTCTGTAATTTCGATACGGATCCAGTGGTTCAAACAAATAGAATTTGAATCTCATTTACTCAGTGCAACATCAATTTTGCTCGTTAAACAATTAACTCACATATCGCGTCAAAAACCTAATCGCGACTAGATGAAATTAAACCAAAATTTCCAGATCAGTCCTATAATTCATGATTTAAATTCTCGAAGTCTCGAAATCAAATTTGGATCTCTATAACTAAAAATAGACCTTTGGATCATTATATTTATGCTGAAAACGGCAAAAATCTTCCAAAAATGACCCGTTGGACATCCGAAACACACCCGAGACCCTCGAGACCTCAACCAAATATACAGACATGATCTATTACCTCATTCCAACTTGCTTGAATCATAAAATCACTATCGTTAACATCAAAATCATTCGTTTTCAGCAAATTCAAGCTTAAGTTTAACTATAACTTTCAAAATTCTTATTCGATCAAAAACCCGACCAAACGACCTCCGAATGACCTGAAATTTTGCAGGCACATCCAAAATCACCTAACGGAGCTACTGCAACTTTCGGAATTCCATTCCGACTCCCGGATCAAAATCTCACCTACCGTCCGGATTTCGCCAAAATTCAACCTTAGCCAATTCAAGCCTATTTCTACACCGGACCTCCAAATTCAATTCCGATTGTTCCCCTAAGTCACAAATCACCTCCCGAAACTAACCGAATCATCAGAATCCAATTCCGAGCCCTCTAACTAAATAGTCAACGTCCAGTTGACTTTTCCCAACTATTCCTTCTTCTAAGAGACTTTCTATCTCAATTTCAATCAAACTCAACCCGGATTGACTCAAACTCACCCAACATGCATATTACAACATCAACAAGCATATAACAGGGGTAACGGGGTGATAACTCACATGATGACGGGCCGGGTCATCACAAATATTTTCTACCCCAGTTTGGTGGTTGGGTACAACATGTTATCAAATATAAAAAATTAAAAGCTAAAATTTGAATTGTAATTCCCGTGTTCTCCAGGTGGGCGCCTGATTGCTGAACTTGAAATGTATTCCCTTGTTCTCTAGGTGGGCTCCTGATTGCTGAACTTGAAATGTATGCCCTTGTTCTCCAGGTGGGCTCTTGATTGCTAAACTTGAAAAGTATTCCCTTGTGCTCTAGGTGGCCTCCTGATTGCTGATCTTTAAAAGTATTCCCTTATTCTTAAGGTGGGCTACTGATTGTTGATCTTGAAAAGTATTCCCTTTTTCTCTAGGTGGGCTCCTGATTGCTGAACTTGGAAAGTATTGCCTTGTTCCCCAGGTGGGCTCCTGACTGCAACAAAATAGACAAACAAAGAAAACTTTTTGCCTATGTTTCAATCAAGGAAAAGTCTTGTCAGTTTAAAAATGCGGTAGTTGGTTTGTGGCCTTGAACTTTGAGGGAGATTGCTCCTTCGCTTCCCAAAAAAATTGATTTCCACTCGAAGACTTGCTTGTTTCTGGATTAGCCCATTTCTTTGTCATCGCATAGAATACCCTTTCTTTGTTTAGACCCGACATCCTCCATTTGTTGCATTGCATGAACTGGCATCTCCACAACCTTTATGTCTTATATGAATCCCCAAATCATGTCTATTGCTCCCACTATGTGTATATGCTATTTTTTCTTCTGGCCTCGACCCTGAGGACTGTTCCTACTTCACTTGTCACGATAACTGATTCCCACTCGAAGACCTTGCTTGTTTATTGACTAACCACTTTCTTAGTTACCCTTGACACAGAGAATATCTCTGATCCATTAACCAAACACCCTCCATCTTGTTTCATTGCTCATGAATTGATATGTACCAAACCTTTGTGTTTCACCGAAAATACCTTTGATCCATTCACCTAACACCCTCTATCCATTGCATTGTTGTTGAATTGATATGTACCAAATCCTTGTATTTCACACGAAACCCAAAGCACGTCAATTGCATGTTGTTCTTTCTTGACTTAAACCCCTCGTCAGGTCTTTGAGGTCTAGCTCCCCCATTTGCCATAATAACTTTGACTTCCACTTGGAAGGTCTTGCTCGTCACTAGTTCAACACCTTTTTATCAAGCTTATCACAGGAAATACCTTTGATCTGTTCACCCTAACCCTTCATTTGGTTCATCATTTATGAATTGACATATACCGAGCCTTTGTATTTCACAAGGATCCCAAAGCATGTTGATTGTTGCCAACTCAGTGTGCCTGCTGTTCTTTCCTGACTTGACGCTTTGATGTGTTCACCAGCTCTTGTTTTGTTCAATTGGAAAGCTTGGTGGCAGATTTAAAGTTATTTCTCACTTGTTATGGCCAAACAGACTCAAGAGGAGGAAGTAAACAAGACAACAAGAACATAGTAGAAGCACAATGAAAGAGATGATTCCTAACAAGAAAACTACAAAGTAGAAACCTATTGGATGTGGATACCGACTCTAATGACCTATAAATGCACATGTGGCTTATTCTGTTAAACAAATCTGATGTCCATCTCTTGTCGTAACCTTTTGCCGTGAAACTGGGCTTCAATGCTCCGCCTGTCCAATCTGATTCACAATCCTTATTCGACTTGTAGTGCCCGAAGGGTTTTCACCATCAAGCCTCTCTTATTTTGGTCTTTCTCTCAACTCATCATTGTCTTATGGTGCTTGTGAAGGTTTTCACCAATAAGACTCTCTCATTTTTATTTTTCTCAACTTTGATCGCTTTACAGTGCCCGTGAGGGTTCTCATCAACATGTCTCTCTCATTCTTTATTTCCCCCGTTTGGACGGGAGTGTTGCCCCTAATATGATTCACCTCTAATCGCTTGGCTTGGCATCTCTCAAAGACTGATCAGAAGGTCTTTATTTGGACCGTAATGTGGGCTTTTAGATAGGGTTAGAAAGAAAGGGTATCATAAGTTCAAACAATTCAACATGAGTTCAAAATTACAACTTTCGGAATCAGGTTTCTCACAACATCCGCATCTTTTGCCCCAGTTTCTTTCTTGGGGACTTTTGGACTTTTATTTTGGTATGACTAAACCTTAGAGAGAGGCTGCCTACGTACCCTTTCGGATCAAGTCAAACGTAGTTCAGGTCATTAAATTACTTCGTTGTTACAATCTTTCCTTTTTTCCACCTTTCCTTTTCTTTCGTTTCCTTTATTTTCTTTTCCTTTTATTTTCTTTTCTTTTCTTTTCTTTTCTTTTCTTTTCTCTCATTTCTTCTATTTCTCTTTTTTCCTTTTCTTATTCACTGTTTTTCTCTTTTTTTCTCCACTTAGTTTCCCTGCTCGAGCTTACGAGTTTTATTATTGATTCCGAAAGAGGAGTATGCCAGAAAATAACTGAGGCTCAAAGGGGTAACAAAGGATAAAGTGTTTGGATAGCAGAACAAAATGCTTTCGTTATTCCAATCTCCAAAACATGCCAAGTACAAACTACACAATTAAACAAACATGAGGTAAACATATGTAACATCTTTTGATTGCAGTAGGATTAATAACCATATCCACATATTTGCCTTCTACATTTGTCAATTACCCAACACCATTGGACAACAACCTCGGTACCACGAACAGCCCTTATAGACTTGGGGGCAAACTTGCCTTTGGCTCCAAACTGATGCGGCATGATGCATTTCAACAGTATTTCTTTATGTTCTATCCGCCCCCAGTTTCACACAATTTGGGCTCGAAGTGATCTCAAAATGCCCTTACTTATTTCACTCAAATGTCCATATAATCTTCAACGTTGTTTCATTACTAAACTGACTTTTAAAACCAGGCTGAGAATTACGCGTGCATGTCATGTCGCTAGAACCAGCATGAAAAGAATTATAAAAGGAGAGGAGAACTAGACAAAATGACTACAAATGATAAGAAACAAAGAATTGCATTATACTGGCGGTGAAATGGTGTAAACAACAAAACAAAACAAAATGGACTCGAGTTACACCCCTTGAACAAACCTAGACAGCACTAAACAAACTATTACGACTAAACCAACAAGGCAAAGTGCAAGGATAGAAGGGTTTGAGTCACAAGACAATATCCGGATTACAACCCTGAAATAACCCGGACAACATAAATGACAACAAAATAAACCATCTAAACATCACTCTTACTAACTAAGAAATGGAGCGTCTTCCCAATTACCAGGCATGGCATCTTAGCCACTGAGTTTTACACCAATATTGCTAGAATTTTTACAAGTCTTCATCACGTTGTTCTTAGCAAACTACTTTTGGGTTCCTTTTGTCGGCTCGTCTCGCGATCAACCTCTGATAACGCTGAAACCTTAGTAGCATCTGGACCTCCAAGGATCTCAGAAATTTTCTTATGTTCCCTTTCAAAATAAATCATACCCGCCATATGTGTCTCATTGTGCACATGAGATGGACTTCGGCTAGTGTTTGCTGCATATGGACTTTGCACGACAATATTTCCTGCATCAATAAGATTCTGAATTTCATTCTTCAAATTCCAACATTTCTATATGTCGTTCCCCAGGGCACCTGAGCAGTATGCGCACCTTTGAGAAGGATCAAACTTCTTTGGCAGAGGGTTCGACATTTTTATTTGAATCGGCTTCAACATGTCCAATGTCCTTAACCTATGGAACATGCTGGAATATGACTCTCCCAATGGGGTGAGGGTTTTCTTCTTCTGTAACTTCTCATTCTTAAATGCTGGATTGGGCCGAAAACCTGATCCGGGGTGTTTTTGAAAGCTCGCAGTGGTAGATGGGCATTTTGAGGAGCTGGGTACTAAGAATGTGATGTGCGACTGTGGGAGTTCTATGGAGAGAAGTAGCATCGAGGAGGGTCATCTAGTGCATAAGGATAACCACGGGGATGACATCGAGGCTGGAAGTGCCAATCAGGAAAACTTATCGGGTCATCTTTTATGTTCCTCTTTCTTCCAACCAAGATTAATGGAATATTCTGAACGTCTTCTGAACAACTCATGATTTTGCCTGACTTGAACCCTTCTTCTACTAGTTCCCCCATTTTTAACACATCATTGAAAGGTTTGCCATGTCCGGGATCAAATGACTGTAGTAGGTAGGTCCCTGGGCCTGCAAAAAAAGCTCAACCATTTCTTCTTCGCTAATCCGGGGACTGACTCGAGCAGCTTTCTCTGTCCATCTAAGCCCAACTCATGAAAGCTTTCCTCCATCTTCTTTTCCATTTGAGATAGTGAGGAGTGGTCTGGGGTAACACTCGATTTTCATTGAATGTATCAGACAAAGTCTTGAGCCATGTCACCCAATGTAAGCCACTTATCAATATCTTGACGAGTATGCCAGTCCAAGGCCGCCCCAGCCAAGCTCTCACTGAAATATGCCACCATCAAATCATCTTTCTCACCAACGATGTTCATTTTGTTGCAATAGACCCTCATGTGGGCTACCGGATCTCTGCGCCCATCATACAAGTTAAATTTTGGCACTTTCAACCCTGCAGGCAGGCGGACGTCATGGGGCACAATCAGTTCTTTGAAAACCATGCTATCATGGCCTCCCACTCTTCGCTTGTCCCTTAAGGACTTTTCTATGCTCTTCAGCTTCCTGGGTACCCCATCTGCCCCTTCTTTTTCTGCGAATTTTCCATTTTTAACATGAGGCCCATCCCGTGGGCCTTGTTTGTGCGAGTTAAGAACCTTGTGAGCGACCTCGGAGGGTTAATATTGGGCGTTATGAGCTTTGGGTGGGTGTTCGTTGTTGAGACCAATGGATGTGACCGGAGGGACCTTTTGGGAAAAGATAGTTGGATGACAAGTGATCGAGCCACTAGGGCGGCTTGGAAAGCTGTGATAATGGTAAATGTGGATAGGGTGGAGGATCGCCCGGCGTTGTGTCTGGATTTTGGGTAAGGACAACAGCTAGGAAGCTGGGTGGTGGTAGGGGTGGTGCTTTGCCAGTCATCTAGGCTTGATACATGTCTGCCATGTGTTGTCTTAACATCTGTATCTCTTCAACCAACCCACTATCTTGTTGAACCAGCCCAGTACTGTTGTTGTCTGCCATTGCCTTTTGTCGTTGTATTGTAGAGAAGAGTCACCACTCTAAAACCACAAACCAACCACCTTTCTGCTATGAGTACAACAAAATGAAGCCATCACGTTAGCGTTAGGGCATTTATCATAAGATAATCTCACTTTGCGTGCAATGAACCTAGCCACAGTTATCGGTTCTAAAATGACTTCGGGGGTACAAAGGTCAGTTGACATCATCCCAATTTGTTCATTTCAACATCTTTCCTTTCCTTTCTTTCCCCGCCCTTCTTTAGCTCGCTCATTTTCCTTTCTCTTTCTTTCTGATTATCACTCTTTTTTTCCTTCCTCATAATTCCACCAACTTTTCTTTCTTTTTCTCACTTTTTTTTCTTGATTTTTCTTTTTTTCCTTTTCTTTTAATAATTAAAAAAGAGATTCGATCTAACCTTATGTAGGTTGCCTACGTATCATGATCTTGTATGAATCAGATCTTTATGTAGTTCTAGAAAAATGGGAATAAAGTAAGCAAACCAACATTCTCTCTCCTTTTTTTTTTATCTTAATGACTATTTTGATGAGAAAAGAGAAATGAAAGAATCAAATCATTTTCTTGTAATTTTCTAGACTTAATGTTCTATGACCTATTCTAAACTAAGCTTAACGAGCATATTTTTTCTTTTTCTTTTTTTTTTCTTTCGAAACAAATGATCTATTAAGAAAAAATTCTAGAAGAGAAAAAAATAATTTTTTGATTCTTTTTTTTCTTTTCTTTTTGATTTTTATTTAATAAAAACATCTAAAGAATAAACCAAGAAACATATTTTGAATTTTCATTTGATATTCTAACGCAATATTTCAAAACAAGCAATAAAAAGATAAAATAAAATATTTTTGGATTTTAATTTTGATTACCTAAAGAAGAAATTCTAATGATAAATAAAAATAAAGTGTATTTTTTCAATGTACAATATCCTAAAGTTCAAATGAAAATAAAGAAATTCTTTTTTCATTTTTCACCAAATTCCCAAAGAAACACTTCGAAAGAAAATCTTTTTGAATTTTTGAGATCAATACCTTAAAGAAAACTTTTAACAAGGTTCTAAAATAAAATTATTTTTTTATTATTTTTAGTCTTAATATACTAAAGGAAATATAAAAATTAATTTTTATTTTAAGTCCTAGATATCAATTGCCTAAAGGAAAAACAACCTCAAATTTTTTTTCATTTTTAGAATTAGTATTCTAAGGAAAACTTGTGCTGGAAATATAAAATGCAACATTTTTTTTTCTGAGTTACAACCCATTTTTTCAGATGCAAAATACAATAGTGATAAAAAGCTCGATATTACTATACATAACTAAAAAATAATGATGACATAAAACTAAAACAAAAATCTCCTCAAGCAACTTCTGACTGAGCGATCCTGACAGGATGTCACGAGGTGTCTGTCATGGACAAACTCCTGTAAATAGATCCACACCTGTATGAAAAGACTCAAACCAACACTAGGTGAGACAATAACACTCACTATTAGATACATGCAAGACATGATTTATTTTTTGTAAAATGGCTTATTTGGCCAAAAGATGGCTAGAAGTGCAAAATTTTCCTTTTTTTGACTTTTGATTTTTGAAAAATGATAAAAAGCGCAAATTTATTTGAATTTTTCATGTATTTTTTTTGTCTTTTTTTTTAATAAAAACGTAACAAAAAATATAATTGGGCCCTACTTGCTTTATTTTCATACTTCACTCTCTCTTTTTCTTTTCTTTTTTCATTTTTTTTTCATTTTTTCCTCTTCATTTTTTCATTTGCCCTTAACTATCATTGGTCTGCTAAATGACCACTTTCCCCTTGAATAAATGCTACATTGTAGCACATAGGATGCATCAAGATGGTATGTTATTTTGGGTACACCTATTCTAGACGGACCCAACCCCTGTGTTGAGTCCCCTAAGTCACACTTCACATGATGCAGATAAGCGTTCCTACTAGGGATCCGCCATGAGGCTGAGTTATTCTATGTTCAAAACCTGGGTATATGTTCTAGACTGTGTACCCAAGCGGACAACTTGAGTCGAGGAGGGGCTACGTTCCGGGAACTAATGGCCATCCGGCTTAGTAACTTGCCCGGCCTATTTCTTATTTTAGTGTATGACACTAACATAATATGGAGTCTCAACCAGTAAGCACATCCCCGGAGGTGAGAAGAGAAGGGTTTCGCCACAGTTTATATACAGTTAAGATAATATCAAAGCGGTAAAAAACAACATTTTGCACATTAGGTCCGAACATGTATTTAAATCAAGTAACAGATAAAGCCAAATACAACAATATATCTAAGCTCGAATTTTGAACCCTGAACCAAAGTTCTGGGTTCTTCTCCCTAGTAGAGTCACTAGAGCTGTCACACCTTCTTTTTTCTACACCCCGTAAGGGTGTAAAAGAGTTTTTCCAATTAAAGGACAATCGAAACTGGATTTGTTATTAAAATTTAGAGTCACCACTTGGGAGATTTACGGTATCCCAAGTCACCAGTTTATAATCCCGAATCGAGGAAATTATTGACTCTGTTTAATAGTCCACAAACCAGAAATCCGGGTAAGAAATTCTATTAACCCGGGAGAAGGTGTTAGGCATTCTCGGGTTCCGTGGTTCTAGCACGGTCGCTCAACTGTCATATTTGGCTTATTTATTTGATTATAGTACATGTTTTAATCTATGTGCTTTTTAACGTTGAATCGCTTTCATTTATTATTTAAAGAGAATTGCAACATCGTTAAAACACGCCTCGAACCACGTCATATAAATGCACCTGTGGTTTTTGATACATTTCAACTTCATTGGGATTTGAATTTGGGTCACATAAATGTGCACCCGATTTTAGGAAAGTTATATTATTAAACACGCGCCTAAAGCAACGACGCATTTGCAATTGCAAGGGCCATGGAATTTGCTAAATGGCACGCCTCAGTTTCTAAGAATTAATACATAATTAAAATGAAGGCCATGCAATTGACATTTTTGTTTGGCACGATGAAACTCAACTTATTCTAAATAAGGAATTTCTAAACTAACTCATGTAAGCGATATGGCTCACCTCTAAAGCTACAAATCATAGGCCTTAAATTGAAGCTGAGACATGTGGGTTTAGGGAATCTCATAAGGCCACTAATCATGGGCCAATGACTACAGCCCGGATAAATGAACTGGGGAGTGACTACTCACAATTCAATAATCATCCAAACAAATATCATCTAGCCTAATGAAATAAGCATCTAGCACGACAGCTTCCAATATAACAAAAGCTTGCTTACTTCTAGCTAAATCTTTCCTCACTCTCACATGTTCAGCAGCAAAAATGATCTCCAATGCACACGAGGATTAGAAAATCAAAATTTGTGCCAGTGGAGGGGATCATTGTCCAACACACTTAAGCAAGTGAGTTCATTTTCTGAAAGTGCGGACAATCTACAATGCATGTATTGGTTACTCTTTTTCCATGCAAAACAATCTTGTCAATGGTAAGATTAATCAAAAAATATTTGGTTGTGGTGAATGCTACCAAGTTACCTTTATCACATAATTGTGATACACTGATAAGACTGTACTTTAATCCATCTATCAAGTAGATATTCTCAATAGAGTGATAATTTATCTTACCTACTCCCCCATTTCTAAAGGAGACATTACCTCCTTTGAGGAATTGGTTCTTGCTTTCTGTCATATGCTTTGAGCAGCCACTTTCCATGTACCATATTTGGCTGCTCCTTTCACTTGGATCTATATAAGAAACCGGGGGTTAGTCTTAGGAACTCAAACTAGTTTGGGTCCCTTTCTATAAACAAAAGGGTGAATCAAATTCTTTTTAGCCCATCTTGGCAGCCTATTTTTTCCTTGAACAAATTCTTTATTCTTTCTACTAGCCTTTAATTTTTCAATACATTCAGATTTATAGTGACTAGTTTTACCACAGTGTGTGCAAATTTTGTTCTCAGGAAGTGTGAGGTACTTGCTTTTGGGATCCTACTTAGGTGTAGGCGTCTCGTAGCCAAGTACTCTCTTATTGCTACTATGGTGTTCATGTAGCCATGAAAGTGCATCAGAGGACCTATTCCATTTACATGTTCTATCAAGCTCGTGCTTAACCTTGTTTAGATCCTCCTTAAGGACTCTTATCTGCTCATCTCTTTTGTAGAACTCATCTTTCTTTTTTCCTACATTTTCTTCTAAAGTGAGTAATGTGTGATCAGATTCCTTTTTACTAGTTCCTAATTTTAATTTTAGATTTTTAGATTTGAGCTCTAGGATTGTGGTGTCAAGTTCATGAACCCCTTCTTCAACTCAGCATTTTTACTATCACTTTTACTTGCCCTAAGTTCCAGGTTTTTGCACTTAGCTTTCAGAATCACACACTCCTTAGAAAGTTGTTCCTTTTCATTATTTATAACCTCAAATTCATCAATGAAATCTACAAGTAATTCAGAAAGACTTTCTTTAGACAAAAATTTAATCTTGTCTTTGAGATGACTTATACTAACCTCAGATTCCTCATCGGATTTTCCAATTGCCATAAGTGCTTTTTCATCTCCATCTTCATTTTCTGAGTGATCATTTAAGCTTTCACCCCAAGCAGCAACCATAGCCTTTTTTGATCCTTAGTTCTTTTTGTGATGAACCTATTCCTTCTTCATGTTCCTTCGTTCAGCTCTTTCCTTTTTCCATTCAATTTCCCCTTAAGGGCAATTTTTGATGTGGTGATTAGTCTTCCCACACTTGTAACACCCCTCATTGGTCTGTTTTTCAGTAACCCTTGATTTGTTGTAGCTTCCACTTCTTGAAGGACCATTTTCTCTCATTAGGTACTTCTTGAAAGCCTTTATGATCATGGTCATTTCATCATGTTGGCATCCAATTTTGTCCCTCCTTTCCTCCAAACTATTTCTTCAAGCTTCTAATATTACTGAAAATATAAAAATAGGTACTTTATTGTTTTCAAAAGAAATTGAAATATTTGTTAGTACTATTATTATTATTATTATTATTATTATTATTATTATTATTATTATTATTATTATTATTATTATTATTATGATTATTATTATTATTATTATTATTATTATTATTTTAATATCATTCTTATCATCTTTGCATAAAATATAACTTTACTCTATTTAATCAAAAGTAACTTTTTTTTAACGTGATGCTCTATAAATATCATAATACTTTTAAATTAATTAGTATAGTCATGCAATAGTTCATAATTATTTTACTTACTTAAAATTATAAGTTTTTTAAAAGTATTTCAATAATATAACTAATAGTAGGATAATATCTTATAAATAATTTTAAATTATAGCTAGTACAGTATATTCAGAAATGTAGAAAATTAAGAAAATATATTGGAGGAGGAAATATGCCATAAAATTCTATCTGCCCAAATGAGCCCATAAAAAACAGGCCCAGTTTGGCCAAGCTTATGCCCCAGCCCAAGTAAATCCTTAAATTAAGCCCAAAATAATAGACCAAGTTTGGCTCTTTTCTAGATTCTTCCACTACTACAAAATATCTCTTTGGATTCCAACTCTCACATTTAATCATATTGAATTGTAATATCAATTCCAATATCAAGTTCACTAGGACCCCCTCCCCCCTCCCCCCCGCTACCCCACTTTTTTGTCCTCATTTACCACAATCAAATATTTCCTTGATTCTTTCTCTATCCTCCCTTTCTCTGGCAGATATTTCCCTGTCGCCATAGGTATTTTTGGTCAAAGCAACATGCCAAACAATTTTTGAGAAAACCTTGAAGCCCTTTGCAGATTTTGCACCATTTTTGTGAAAATAACATTTCTTTCTTTTCTCTTCCACATTTTGGGCTCAATAACTTGCGAATCTTTAATGTCTCAGTAAAAAATTTCACCAACCCGGGTAAGAATAGAGCAAATCACATGAATCCGCCCAAAAATCCAACGTTAAAATTCAAATGGATACATTTGGCTTATTTTAAAATCTGAATTTCCAATTCCCGCTCAAAGGAATCAAGAGCACTAGATTTTCACCTATAAAAGCCAGCACTTGGAGTCCATCTGGACAGGATTTTGAGCCACACCTTTCCCCCTAAAAATGCCAACGATTCAGCCGCCATTTTACTCCAAAAATAGAGTTTTAGTTTCATAAATCTTCGGCTTCGGTAAAAAAGAAGTAAATCCTAGATAGCCGCCCTAGTTTACTGCCCCGATAGAGGTCAGCACTTTTCCCTTTTTTCTTTTATTTTAAATTCGTAAACATGATTAATATGCTGTCCAAATCATGTTTTATTCTTTGTGCTAAATTGCAAGACGCCCTAATTACTTTACTCAATTTGGTTTGTTTAGCTATTGAATAGATAATATCATGTCAAGAAGTTTCGTTAGAAATATGATTTGATGTTATGTCTAAAGTGATATCAATAGCAAGTTACTGTTGTTTTGCTTGGTGAAAGCACTGTGAACTGTTGCGCAGACATATTTATTTGACCATATTCAAAGATCATGTAGAAACCATATATTGTGATTCTTTATCATTTGTTTAAAGAAAAATTCCACCTTAATTTACCGCATACGAAGTAGAAGCTCGTTTAGCTATTCAAAGTAAGGTGTCTTTGTTAGTTGTAAAAGTTTCTTCTAGATTTCCATGCCAGAAATATGTTACTATATTTAGATCTAAGTGAGAACAGAGAATGTTCTTTGTAATGTACTCTTGATATCCTAGTTATTCTGCCAAAACTGAAGAAAATATAAGCTCTATACCTAGTGTCCTCCAAGTTGATTTAATAAATAAAAAATATATGTTTGGTGTGTGTTAAGAAAATATCTTAATCTCTCATAGTAGAAGCATGTTTGATGTCGAAGAACAAATGAAGTTAAGAGGAGTTTGTTCCTAACTATGTAGTAGTTTGACATTGATGAACCTTTTAAATTATCTTCCTTCCTTACTATTACTATTTAGTGTGCCATTAGGATATTACTTGAAGTACAGTAAGAAAGTAGGTGTTTTGTGTGTTAAATGATATCATGCATATTAGTTGTCTTAAAAAAAAGGGCCTGCTGCTGCTTCGGCTTTTCCTTTAGAAAGCATGCTACTAGGTGTAACGACCTAAATTTTTTGTTTAAGAATTCGCATTTCCGTTCAATGGCATAAGACCTTGAGAATTTTCGTAATACACATTATGACTATCAAGTGTGGTCAAGTTTGGTCTTCGTAAGATTCGGAGTTAAATTCAAAGAAAAAAAAAATCAAAATTTGATTTGTGAAGCTCAAATGGAAAGAGTTGATCGGAGAGTTGAATTTTGAGAAAGCGACCCCAAATTGGGATTTTAATGATGTCAATAGCTTCGTATGGTGAATTCAGACTTATACATGTATCCGAAATTGGATTTGGAAGTCCTAGGACAATTCAACGCATTTCACGAAGTAAGAAGTTGACATGTTCTAATTATATTATTTATTATGTGAAAGAGGTCGATCACTATGATGGATACCAATTATATATGATATCAAATGTACGAGGTGTACTACAAGATATATGGGGTCTAAGGAATGTCCTATGTCTAAGCCAAGTTGGAAAAATTTCATAATAGACGAAATTGTAAATGAGTGTGCACAAGATCTCACTTTAAACGAACATATCTCCGGTTATATTAGGACTTGTGTGAGGATCAACCTATCCAATTAAATCCCTTTGAGTCTAGTTTTCAACGCAATAAATTATTTGTCATTTGGAGGTGTATACATAAAGTTATGATCATTTTACTGGGAAGCTGTCACTTACGCGAAGTTTCGCGCGAACTTTGAAACTTCGCGCATTTCGCTGAGTATTCTGCCTCCGACGCGCGAAGTATGCAAAACATCGTGCATCTGGAAGGTTTTAATACCCCTAAAGACCAAAAATAAGAGATTTTGACATATCTCTCAAGGGTAGGGTTCTCTCTACACTCAAACTCGATCAAGGCATCAAATTGCACACCTAAGGTGAATTTTTAAGTGTGTTTTCAGGGTGAATTCACTTCTAAATTACTAGTTACATGTAACGATCCGGCCCGTCGTTACGGGAATTACCACCCCGTTATGTTGAAATTGTATGTTCTATGCTTTTATATCAGTGTTAAAGTCTATCGGGTGAGTTAGGAGTGAATTGGATTGAAAATGAGGCATATAGCCTTTGTGAAGGAAACTTGAATAAGGAAAGTCAACCCGGAGTTGACTATTTGGTTAGAGGGCTCGGAACCGGATTCTGATGATTTGGTTAGTTCCGGAAGGTGATTTGTGACTTAGGGAAGCGATCGGAATTGAATTTGGAGGCCCGGTGTAGAAATAGGCTTGAATTGGCTAAGGTTGAACTTTGGCGAAATCCGAACGGTAGGTGAGATTTTGATCCGGGAGTCGGAATGGAATTCCGATAGTTGCAGTAGCTCCGTTAGGTGATTTTGGATGTGCCTACAAAATTTCAGGTCATTCGGACGTCGTTTGGTCGGGTTTTTGATCGAATGTGTAATTTGGAATGTTTTAAGGAATTTAGGCTTGAATTCGATGCGAATTATGGGTTTTGATGTTGTTAGACGTGTTTTGAGGATTGAAGCAAGTTCGAATAAGGTATTAAGATGTGTTGGTATGTTTGGATGAGGTCCCGGGGGACTCGGGGTGTTTTCGGATGGTTAAACGGGAGAAAATTGTGGAAAAATTGCAGGTTGGGATCCTGCTTCTGTTGTTTCCGCTCCTGCGGAATTTTGGACGCAGGAGCGTGTCCGTAGAAGCGGACAAGATGCGCAGGAGCGGCTGGTTACGCAGAAGCGGAAGCCATTCCGCTGAAGCGGGGTCGGGGAGAGATTGGGCATGGTCCGCAGAAGCGGACATTTTACCGTTTGGGCGAGACCGCAGAAGCGGTCGATGATGCGCAGAGGCGGATGTGTCCGCAGGAGCGGAAGCTTCTTCGCAGAAGCGGGCCCGCTTAAGCGGCCCTTCGATCGCAGAAGCGGAAATGGCCGGCTAGGCCTGGAACCGCTGAAGCGACCCTTTGGTCGCGGATACGGGTGCATAGGAGCGGA
Source organism: Nicotiana noctiflora (assembly GCA_032618575.1). Classification (NCBI taxonomy): domain Eukaryota; kingdom Viridiplantae; phylum Streptophyta; class Magnoliopsida; order Solanales; family Solanaceae; genus Nicotiana; species Nicotiana noctiflora. The sequence goes on along the minus strand of JASVEL010000845.1, from coordinate 667,620 downwards.
AAATATTCCGCAGAAGCGAAAATCGCTGTAAGTAAGTGTATCCGAAGTTAGAAAAATTTCAGAACATTTCACACATTTTGGGTCTCGGCTTTAGAGGCGATTTGGGCGATTTTGAAGAGAAATTCAAGGGAAATCATCAGGTAATCTTCTATGGACTTAAACTATGATTAGTATTGGTAATATTATGCAATTATATCATGAAAATGGAGGAATTTGGGGTAATTTATGGAGGATTTAGCCCTAGGCTTGGACTTTAGAAAATCAAGGTTTTGAATGGGCAAATGGAGTCCGAATTTGGTAAAATTGATATGCTTAGACTCGTATTGAGATGAGGGTTCCGAATATGTGACTTTCGTGATTTTTCGACAAGCGTACCGAAAGTCGGGTTTTGACAACTTTGGGAATTTTGATGTAAATTGAGTTATTTCGACTGGGTTGTGTTTAATTAGCCTATATTGATGTATTCTCATTGATTTTGAGCAGATTCGGCATTCAAGGTGATTGAATTGCGAGGCGAGCGCAAGGCGGATTAAGGCTTCTATCGGATTGAGGTGAGTGGTGGTAATAAATAATGTACTGAGGGTTTGAAACCCCGTACTTGCACTTTACAATGCTATGTAGAGATGAGACACACGTCATGAGACGGGCGTGGTGGCATTGTGATTTGGGGATTGGACTTGGTCATTCCCGACTAATAGTATTCTGTGTATTATGACTGATAATGAGATTATAAATGTATAGTTGGGCTAATAGCCATGTTTAGGGCCTTGTGCCGATTTGTAGAACATTAGGGGACCTGTAGAATTAGGCGACCCTTAAATCATGCTGGTTACATACACCCAGCCGTAGTATATCATGTTGGATACATAAACTCAGCCATAGTTATAACTGTATAGCATATCATGAGCCAATACTAGATGTGTACTTGGAGGTAGACATTCCTTATTCTAGTTGAGTGAGCCTGAGAGGCCAGGTCTATATTGGCTGGGATAGGGTCGAGGACCCATTGCGAGGTATTATATATATATATACCTATATTGGATCGGGCTGCACGCCGCAGCAGTATATATATTGGATCGGGCTGCACGCCGCAGTAATATATATGTGGGACGGACTGCACGCCGCAGTATTATTGCGCTTGGGCTGTAGGAGCCCCTTCGGAGTCTGAGTCTGCACACATTCCAGTGAGCGCGGTAGTATAATATTATATGTATATATATATAATTAGGATCGGACTGCACGCCGCAGTAATATATGATGGACCTGGCTGCACGCCACTGTATCATAGCGCTTGGGCCTAAGGAGCCCCTCCGAAGTCTGCACACACCCCCAGTGAGCGCCGTCGACGTTAAATGGCTGCACGCGGCAGCGGTATATATATTGGAGCGGGCTGCACGCCGCAGCATTATACTTATGTATATTCATATATATACTAAAATACTGATATGATATAGACATATGTATATGTCTCCATATATATTGAGATAGCTGTATACCGTAGTGGTATGAGTGAGAATGTGGTCAGTGTGGGACCTAGATGGCATAGATGTGGACTGGATATTGGGGGTATTCATTATAGTGATGACGTACCTGTGAGGTTACCCTTAGAACTGTATAGTGATAGTACAGGTGTTCTCACTTCCAGTCGTTGTTTATTTTTGTTACTCACTGAGTTGAAATATACTCACCCCACTCTCCCGCATTTTTTGTGTGTGCAGATATACAGGATTAGGAGGGCAGTTGAGCTATCGCAATTGCTTGTGTTATCGCCATTCTATGGAGACTTTGAGGTAGCTGCCGTCGTCCGCACGACCCGATATTCCTTCCTACTGTCTTTGATTATGTATTGTTATTTCTTTCCGCTCTGAGCTTTGGTTGTAAACCTTATTACACTTTGTATACTCTGTAGAGGCTCATGACTCTTGACCCTTCGGTCTATGGGAGTTGGCACATGTTGGGACTTGGTTCCCTGTTTTTAATATATCTATCACCGTTGTGCTTAAATTGGATAAAGTGAGCTTGTGGCTCCGTGGTTATTGTTGATTGGTCGGGCTGGCCTAGCAGTGTGCTGGGCGCCATCACGACCGGATTTGGGGTCGTGACAAGTTGGTATCAAAGCCTAGGTTTACTAGGCCTCACGAGTCTTGAGCCGGTTAGTAGAGTCTTGTGGATCGGTACGGGGACGCCTGTACTTATCCTCGGGAGGCTGCGAACCTTTAGGAAACACTTCACATTTCTTGGAATTCTTATCGTGCGTACTTGATACAGCTTGAGATATAATTTTTGAAATTCCTTCCGCACGTCTATGTACGCATCGAGCGCTCAGTAATATAAGTGCCTTATGTGTAGTGGAACGAGTTCAAACTCAGGAAGACTAAAATGATTATGCTATGTGTATCCTGGTGGAAGGTATTCTGTTGAAATGCTAAATTGAGGCGAGATAGGTGGATTGGTTCTCATGTGTAATTGAAAGGTAGTTGATATGTGTTATGATTCGAGCAGGTACAACGCATGTTCATGTACCAAATATGATAATATGATTTGTGTAGTATTGAGACTAATGTTATCGATATGCATTGTGATGTCTTGTCGAGTTGTGAATGTATTGCTAGGATGGTTTTGGTGATGCTCTGGCAGGTGGATAGGCCAATTTACAAAGGAAACTCTGCCGAAATTTTTGGAAAATTTGGGACTTAGAAAAGATTTTGTCACCTAAAGAGGGGGCGTAACTGTTGTGTGTGAATGAATGCAAGAATTTGCAAAAGAGTTAATATTTCTGATGATTCGAATCTCCGCCGAAGCTTGTAAATGACTTAAGTTTAATCTAACTAGAACTTTGTGGCATCATTTGAGTAAGAATGCTATGAGTAGCTAGAAGTGCCTTGATGTATGGCTCCGAGCTAAGTTGGGGAGGTTGCTATTGATTAACTGATTGCACTATTGTGTGCTATGTTGATTCTGTCTCTAAGTATGTTGGGAAATTCTGGTAAAGGTTATGGTGCTACGTAGATGTGAAGAAATACTAGGATGTTGTGAACTTATGTTGGTAAAGAATGTTCGGTGTATAGAAAAGAAAGATAGCTAATTGTATCCGTATGAAATCATGATCTGCAGTGTCAGAGTTCTAATAAGGCACGAGTGGTTCTGTTCAATAAGACAGTTGAATTACAGCTGAATAAGGATGACCGACGCCCGAGAATTGTTTACGGTGTTCAAGATTTTACTTGTAACAGTCGGGTGTCTTAAGATTGTGCATGTGGCTAAAGATGGTGGTTTCGTTAGAAGAGATCGGTACTTGTGTTATATTATGTGAATGATGGGATTCTATGTAATCCGTATTGGAAGGTAATGATAACGAATTCAAATCGCAAGAGGTTCATCGAAATAAAGTATTGTAGAATGTGGTACTTTTGGTTAACATTGAGAGAGTATTCAGTGGCCTTTGGGTCTTAGACCGTGTGGTCTTGTGTACGAGTCTCATGTGGTAACATGAGTTGATGTATTATGGTACTATAGTAAAGACTGATATGAAATTAGAGATGAATCAGAAAGGAAACTGGGTAAATGGAACAACTTGTTAATAAACCAGAATGGTATAAAAAGGAATACGATTGATTCCTGGTATGTGGTTGAATTAATGAGTCTTGCAGACATTGCAGCAAAGCTCTTGAGTGCCGGCAGTTGTGTAACTTGATATGGGTATAAGGACTCAGTCCTGGCAGTTAAACTTATGCAACGAATGGGAAGAAATAGTTCGTGATGTGTTTTATCATGGTTTGAAGATGAGTATATTCCTGTCGGTATGCGAAGCGTGGAATGTGTAATGAGTTTTTCTTCTATATGGGATCACGAAAGTCATTGACTAGTGGAGTGCGCCGATACTGAGGCGGAGGAAAGGGATATGAATTTCCATGTTGTCTTAGTGTGATATGGTATATGCGATGTGTTATAGAAAGTTGATAATGGCATATTCAAGGTTTTGTGATCAGTTCATAATATATGGGGAGTCATTAAAACTATTTAGCAGCGCGGGCGGCTGCAGGTGATTTAAAGAATCGATCTTTCTGGTGATTAAAGAAAATGGTACTGCTATTCTAGTAATTTGGCAGGGTATATGGTCCAAAAGGACAAGGTAATGTAAATTGATAATATCCAGTGGTATGGTGGTATTCTCTTGTTGGATCGACTATAATAACTGAGTCGTTGATGGCATAGTGAAGTTTCTGAATGGCTTTCGTGGTATGAATGGACGCTTGATGTGCGTTATGTATTTGTACAGTGAAGTACGGGATCGGGCATTGTGATTCATGTGTTATATATGTGTTGGAGACTTGAAGTTCTCGTTAGTCCGCCTATGTAGTGGTTGTATATCATGTGTATCGACACTGTTTTGTGATTATCGAAAATTAGAAGCTCTAGTGGCTTTCTCCCTCAGCTTGATATGACGAATTTGGATTATGATACTTGATTGCTTGCTGGTCATCATTGGGCCAGGTTATGTAGACTAATGTGATATAGACTATGATGGTATGGCACAAATTGTATAGCAGAGTGCATCAGAGTATGCTCCAGTGGGGTAGTTGTACCTCAGGACCAGCAGACGGCTGGTGGGTATTGCTTGTTCGGTTGGGCCTTCGTGGCGGATATCAATGCAGAGGTTTCTATCGTTGATTTGGTTCCGGTATTGAGTAACTTTGTCGGATATGCTTCTTGTGGCCGAACTTGAGGCTATATATGTTTACCATAATGAGCCATTTGACTCGACGCGCATTTCTTTGGCGAGGGTTCTATATTGGATCGGGTGGCACGCCGCCACGGGTATGTCATTGGAGCGGGTTGCACGCCGCAACAGTGTAATGTGAAAATAGAGTTAGTTATATATTACCTGGTATACAATACTTCCTAGCTTATGAGGAAAAGTCCGTATTGAGTATCGTTTGGCGAATGGCACATCGGTTGTGTCCTTTCAGGATGTGATAGCATACATTAATTATATTGTTTCACCGTGGGTGAGGTTGATTGCTTGGGTTCAGACCTAGATCTGTGCGTGGATGACCTTTTTGAACTTGGTAACTTGAGGTGTTTCATGAGTAATAGTGTTTGGATAGAATCATAAATTGTGGCAAGGCCACGTGATGTTATGACCTCTCGAGGAGGATTCAGGTACTTTATTTCTATAATGCGAGACGCGGTCTCAGTTCTATATTATGATGGCACAGAGGGATTAAATTGCAGCTCTATTTGCTGGAGACAGTTGTCATGAATTGAGCTGTCATGATTCGAGTGTGTGCATACGTTTCTATTGGAGCCTATGTTGTGCTCGTCGTGGCTTAGGCCGGTGTTGAGGTGTTTATCACCAGTGTGGTGTGTTATAATCTAAATGACCGTTGGAGTCATTAATGAATACGAGCATATTGGATCTTAGCTTGTTAGAAAGGTAGAAACCGAGGTTTGGTTCCGAAACCTATCGTGATATGAGTTTTAAAAAGGGAAATAGATTCACGAATGGTTAACCCGAGAGATGGGTTCGGTATATCGCGTGCTTCAGCTGCCGTGGGCAGGATATGGAGGTGTTGGAATAAGACTCTATCTAATGAGAGAGGTTTTCAGCTAGTATTTGGTGATTGTGGCCAGTTGTTGTGATTAGAGACTATCGTCTCGAGTGATTGGGTTGTTTGATACATCATATGATCTCACCCGGAGTGGTGAGTATGGCTTATTGCAGTGGATTCTAGTGTATCCCGAGTACAGGAATGGGATTAGCAATTGGTATATGATTTCAGAAAGTACAATGTGGTTTATGGTTAAGATGGTCTGTGAGATTTCAGCTATATGGTGTTTCAGGCTTATGAGAGACAGGGCGACGTGCGATCGCCCGAATATATGCTGGGTAAGGTCATTCAGCTATTGAGTTGCTTCTAGTACCACTCTGGTACGCTCGAGGACGAGCATTTGTTTAAGTTGGGGAGAATGTAACGATCCGGCCTGTCGTTACGGGAATTACCACCCCGTTATGTTGAAATTGTATGTTCTATGCTTTTATATCAGTGTTAAAGTCTATCGGGTGAGTTAGGAGTGAATTGGATTGAAAATGAGGCATATAGCCTTTGTGAAGGAAACTTGAATAAGGAAAGTCAACCCGGAGTTGACTATTTGGTTAGAGGGCTCGAAATCGGATTCTGATGATTCAGTTAGTTCCGGAAGGTGATTTGTGACTTAGGGGAGCGATCGGAATTGAATTTGGAGGCCCGGTGTAGAAATAGGCTTGAATTGGCTAAGGTTGAACTTTGGCGAAATCCGAACGGTAGGTGAGATTTTGATCCGGGAGTCGGAATAGAATTCCGACAGTTGCAGTAGCTCCGTTAGGTGATTTTGGATGTGCCTACAAAATTTCAGGTCATTCGGACGTCGTTTGGTCGGGTTTTTGATCGAATGTGTAATTTGGAATGTTTTAAGGAATTTAGGCTTGAATTCGATGCGAATTATGGGTTTTGATGCTGTTAGACGTGTTTTGAGGATTGGAGCAAGTTCGAATAAGGTATTAAGATGTGTTGGTATGTTTGGATGAGGTCACGGGGGCCTCGGGGTGTTTTCGGATGGTTAAACGGGAGAAAATTGTGGAAAAATTGCAGGTTGGGATCCTGCTTCTGTTGTTTCCGCTCCTGCGGAATTTTGGACGCAGGAGCGTGTCCGCAGAAGCGGACGAGATGCGCAAGAGCGGCTGGTTACGCAGAAGCGGAAGCCATTCCGCTGAAGCGGGGTCGCTGGTGCGAGCAAGTGATCGCAGAAGCGGACGGGGAGAGATTGGGCATGGTCCGCAGAAGCGGACATTTTACCGTTTGGGCGAGACCGCAGAAGCGGTCGATGATGCGCATAGGCGGATGTGTCCGCAGAAGCGGGACCGCTTAAGCGGCCCTTTTGTTCGCAGAAGCGGAAATGGCCGGCCAGGCCTGGAACCGCTGAAGCGACCCTTTGGTCGCGGATACGGACGCGTAGAAGCGGAAAATATTCCGCAGAAGCGAAAATCGCTGTAAGTAAGTGTATCAGAAGTTAGAAAAATTTCAGAACATGTCACACATTTTGGGTCTCGGCTTTAGAGGCGATTTGGGTGATTTTGAAGAGAAATTCAAGGGAAATCATCAGGTAATCTTCTATGGACTTAAACTATGATTAGTATTGGTAATATTATGCAATTATATCATGAAAATGGAGGAATTTGGGGTAATTTATGGAGGATTTAGCCCTAGGCTTGGACTTTAGAAAATCAAGGTTTTGAATGGGCAAATGGAGTCCGAATTTGGTAAAATTGATATGCTTAGACTCGTATTGAGATGAGGGTTCAGAATATGTGACTTTTGTGATTTTTCGACAAGCGTACCGAAAGTCGGGTTTTGACAACTTTGGGAATTTTGATGTAAATTGAGTTATTTCGACTGGGTTGTGTTTAATTAGCCTATATTGATGTATTCTCATTGATTTTGAGCAGATTCGGCATTCAAGGTGATTGAATTGCGAGGCGAGCGCAAGGCGGATTAAGGCTTCTATCGGATCGAGGTGAGTGGTGGTAATAAATAATGTACTGAGGGTTTGAAACCCCGTACTTGCACTTTACAGTGCTATGTAGAGATGAGACACACGTCATGAGACGGGCGTGGTGGCATTGTGATTTGGGGATTGGACTTGGTCATTCCCGACTAATAGTATTCTGTGTATTATGACTGATAATGAGAGTATAAATGTATAGTTGGGCTAATAGCCATGTTTGGGGCCTTGTGCCGATTTGTAGAATATTAGGGGACCTGTAGAATTAGGCGACCCTTAAATCATGCTGGCTACATACACCCAGCCGTAGTATATCATGTTGGATACATAAACTCGGCCATAGTTATAACTGTATAGCATATCATGAGCCAATACTAGATGTGTACTTGGAGGTAGACATTCCTTATTCTAGCTGAGTGAGCCTGAGAGGCCAGGTCTATATTGACTGGGATAGGGTCGAGGACCCATTGCGAGGTATTATATATATATACCTATATTGGATCGGGCTGCACGCCGCAGCAGTATATATATTGGATCGGGTTGCACGCCGCAGTAATATTCATATGGGACGGACTGCACGCCGCAGTATTATTGCGCTTGGGCTGTAGGAGCCCCTTCGGAGTCTGAGTCTGCACACATTCCAGTGAGCGCGGTATTATAATATTATATGTATATATATATAATTTGGATCGGATTGTACGCCGCAGTAATATATGGTGGACCTGGCTGCACGCCACAGTATCATAGCGCTTGGGCCTAAGGAGCCCCTCCGAAGTCTGCACACACCCCCAGTGAGCGCCGTCGATGTTAAATGGCTGCACGCGGCAGCGGTATATGTATTGGAGCGGGCTGCACGCCGCAGCATTATACTTATGGATATTCATATATATATTAAAATACTGATATGATATAGACATATGTATATGTCTCCATATATATTGAGGTAGCTGTATACCGTAGTGGTATGAGTGAGAATGTGGTCAGTGTGGGACCTAGATGGCATAGATGTGGACCGGATATTGGGGGTATTCATTATAGTGATGACGTACCTGTGAGGTTACCCTTAGAACTGTATAGTGATAGTACAGGTGTTCTCACTTCCAGTCGTTGTTTATTTTTGTTACTCACTGAGTTGAAATATACTCACCCCACTCTCCCGCATTTTTTGTGTGTGCAGATATACAGGATTAGGAGGGCAGTTGAGCTATCGCAACTGCTTGTGTTATCGCCATTCTATGGAGACTTTGAGGTAGCTGCCGTCGTCCGCACGACCCGATATTCCTTCCTACTGTCTTTGATTATGTATTGTTATTTCTTTCCGCTCTGAGCTTTGGTTGTAAACCTTATTACACTTATGTTCTTTAGAGGCTCATGACTCTTGACCCTTCGGTCTATGGGAGTCGGCACATGTTGGGACTTGGTTCCCTGTTTTAAATATATCTATCACTGTTGTGCTTAAATTGGATAAAGTGAGCTTGTGGCTCCGTGGTTATTGTTGATTGGTCGGGCTGGCCTAGCAGTGTGCTGGGCGCCATCACGACCGGATTTGGGGTCGTGACATTACAACATGATTTTAGTTGGATTTCACAGAATTTCTTCAAAACCTCAAGAACATCCCAAAGTTGTCTTTCAAGATTTGGTCTACAAGAGGTAATACTACACATTAGACTTACATATATAGAGTTATCATAGAATTATGAGTATGAATATAGTATTGAAACTCATGGCATGGTGATTGGAAGCCATAAATTTTCAATTTAAATGAATACCCACTATAGAGATTGGAAGTTAATTATTTGATGGAATATTATTGGTTGGGTGTGAATGGTTGATCACACGTGGGATATAAGGAGTGTAAGATATTAAGGAATAATGGTGAGATCAATTGTGGGTAAATTGTAGTAGTTGGATGAACTAATTCCATGGTTGAGAGATGTAGTTAAATGTGCACATATAGTGTTTGATGAAATACCCAAAAGAGGTAAACCCAGGAATATCCTCCTACTTGTGGTGCACTTTTGTATGATTCTAAAAAGATTGAAGTTGTTAGAATTTCTGGAATATTAGTAATTTCATATGGAATTAATTCGTACGATTCATATTGAGTATATTGAATTATTATGACTAGATTTGAAGCTTCGGACGAATTCGCGATGCAAAGGCTTATTGAAATTTTGGATTGATTGCAAAGCGAGGTAAGTGTTTGGTCTACCCTAGCTTGAGGGGATATGAGTTGAGTATAATTACTACTTGTTATGTGTTGTGTCCGACGTATAGGCATGGTGACGAGTATCTATACGTTGGCGGTCGAGCATGACCGTGAGTCCTAAATTTCTAAATTGTTGTATTCTTATTTGATGCTTATGAGAACTTGTTTAAAGATCTTTGAAGCTGAGCAAGTAATTGTTATGACTGAGTAGTTTTATCAATTGTGTTAAATATAAATTCATAAGTTTGGTTATAGCTGGTTCTTCTTTGCCGGTAATATATATTGTTGATTTAAAGATTATTGGTTTCACACCGGTAATATATATTGTTGATTAATTATTATTGGTTTCATACCGGTAATATATATATTGTTGATATAAAGATTATTGGTTTCAAATATATATATATATATATATATATATATATTGTTAATTACTTATTATTGGTTTCTTGCCGGTAACATATTAAGAAATGGGATCATGTGGCACGCCGGCCACTTATATATTAAGAAAGGGGATCGTGTGGCACGCCGACCACTTATATATTAAGAAATGGGATCGTGTGGTACGCCGACCACAATTTATATGATTGTTAGCATTGGCAATAGTTGCCGGTATCCTATTATGTACTGTTATTGGCCATAGTTGCCGGTGACATGTTGATAAATGAGATTATATTGAATTGGGAGCGAGTGGTACGCCTACCACAAGATACAGAATAAAATGGGATCGGGTTGCAAGCCGCAACGGTGTTAAATAAGATTGGAACGGGTTGCGCTTACAACGAGATGTGACCTGTAAGTGAAATCTGCCTTTGTTTTCCTTATTCTTGTTAGTGGCTAGATTTTGATTCCTTATAATGGTGATGCCGTGCACTTTCTACTGCTATATTTATTTGTATTTATCAATTCAAGTGTTTAAAATGTTTGAATTCTTTTACTATTGTGACCTTTCATGTTAGAACCTATAGTGTCTATAGTATTTCACTGCATTTATATATATAGATATATATATAGTTCAATACTTCAAGCTTCAATAATTGTACTTTAATTGAAAATGGTATTTTGTTTATCAAATGATTACTAAAAGTAACTTCATCTTTTCTTGTTGATTTCCTAATTGGGTTGGAAGTTGTTCTATACTTTATGTTAAGTAAATGAGGCTCGTGAACATTCTTAATTGTATTGGGTCATGGACCCCATGAACTGAGTAACAAGAGAATATTGTTGTGCAATATGAAATAGAAATATGTTGGCACGAGGTGCCAGGGAAAATATTATAGTTTTGTTTAATTGCATATGAGTTTTCCGTGCGGTTGTAATATGAATATGGGCACGAGATGCCGTAAAAATAAAAATATGAAGTATGCCTAGACCTATATTATTATGATTTTGAAATGAGGCATCACAATGTGACCTTTACCCGAAAGAATTATATTCGAAAGATACTTATTAGAAGGAAATATATCGAAACATATTTATTGAAAGCATACTATCCTAGAGATTATTACTTGGAGGATTTATAGGCAAATTATTTATCTTTGAAAGACTCGATTGATTGCACTTGTATTTATTATTTATCGAGAAGCATTTATGGTAGATCATTGTTGCCTGTTATTTATATCTCTAGTAGATCATTGTTGCCAGATATTTACATCTCTGATAGATCATTGTTGCCATTATTGTTATTTGCTTCATATTATTTTGTACGTTATAAACTGCACATGTTTATGTGAGTGTCTGGTCCTAGCCTCGTCACTACTTCGCCGGGGTAGGCTAGACACTTACCATCACATGAGATCGATTGTGCTGATACTACACTTCTGTACGTTTTTGTGTACAGATCCAGGTATTTGATTGATGGTAGTTATTCGTTGCGGTGGAGACTCACGGTAAACCTGCTATAGCATTCGCCGTCCTCAGAGTCACCTTCGATTGTACTTATTTCCATTCGTTCCTGTTGTTTCTGAACAGTGATGTAATTATATTTTAAAACTACTCTTAGAATGGCTTGTGACTTGTACTACCGGTTTTGGAAATTGTAAATCGTTTAGAGAAAGTTTTGTTGAAGTTAATAAGTATCAATGTTATTTCGGTTTATGTTAGGCTTACCTAGTTTGAAGACTAGGTGCCATCACGGATCCTTCGGAGGGATTTTTGGGTACTGACAAGTTGGTATCAGAGTTCTAGGTTCATAGGTGCTACAAGTCATAAGCGAGTTTAGTAAAGTCCTGTAGATCGGTACGGAGACATCTGTACTTATCTTCGAGAGGCTACAAAACTATTAGGATAACCTCACTTTTTTTCATTCCTTGTCGTGCAATGTCTATTCACCTTGAATTATATAACTTATGTTGTTCTACATCCACTTGTGTATGAAATTGCGCAATCAGTAATAATCATGCGCCAATGGTCAGTGGTACCACAAAGAGGTTATATGGGAGCCAGGATTGCTAATCACTCTTACCACGTGTTGCCAAGATTTATGATGCGAAAGTATTGAGAGATCACTCAGTGAATTGTGTAGGGGTGCAATGGGCCCTGCCGTCTATTTGACTTATATGAGATGTGAAGGTTAACATTGTGGAGTATCGGATGTTGTAACCTATGGCTTCATGCCAAGTGAGGGGAGTCCACTATCAATGATCAAATTTTGGGGTCGTGTGTTATGTCAATTTTGGCCTGAGATGTATTTATGTGATATTGAAAGGGGTTTTCCAAAACTTATACATGATCAAGAGCTGAGATTTAAACGAGATAGTGATGAGACTTGAGATATTCCTGCATCCTTAGTAATTCTACACTCTAGTATCAGCGGGGTCATGAAAACATATTCAGTACACTCGTAGTTCTTAAGTTAATCATAGCACTCGCGTGTGGCAATCATCTTTTAATGTACAAATGGCATGGGATTCCTACAATGGTTATCCTAGTTATTCGACACAGACTCGGTAAGAGATGTTGGACCACAGGTTGGTTGTTATGAATATGTGATACTAGGAACATCGTAATAAAAATTGTCTCAGACAAGGGAGAAATTTATTCCATCAGAGCACACGTTCCATGTACTCCATTATAGTTACTACTCTACATACACTATCAAGTAGGGGTGGATGAAAGTATGGTAGATGGAGCCTAAGAGGTGGATGCCCGACCAATTGATATATTTGCTATGGTATAGCTGAGGTCGTTACACTAGATGGTGTCGTTACATGTATGATCTCGAGTTATTATAAAGTAACAATTTCCGTAACTTGATTCAGTTTTGGGTATAGAGATGAGTCATCCTAATTTGCTCCAAATATGAGTGAGCTTCGTAATCTTAAATTATGGGATATTATATAGAGGTAGCTATGTCTATCATTATGTGTTAGTCACTAAAAATAGTTGTGATGTGGGTTTTGATGTGATTTCAAGAAAACTGATTTAAATTGCAAATTTTATTCCCTATCGATGTGGGGTTCATTATATGTTGTGGTTTTGTTTGACGGAATTTATTTAGAAGAAAAAGAAAGAAAATGAGAATTTTTCAGTTGGCACGATGTGCATATTACTTGTGGTACGAAGTTGAGAACGAGATCCTTGTATTTATTTTATGATGTGAGATATTTAAACCAGCTATAGGTTGCGGTGGATGTTATATAAGAACGAGGTCCTTGTTGTAAAAAATTTATGTGTTTAAAGTTCTCCCTTGTGAGAAAAAAAGGTACTATAGTACCTATAGGGAGTATGCCTATGAGGCTTATTTGAAAATTCTTATATGAATATCTCTGTGCATAATTTGCCAATTTGTATTGTAACTATAGAGTTATTTCCCACAAGATAAGTGCCCAAGTGTCGTTAAATGTGACTCGTTAATTCAAGTAATTACTTTTGAGGACTTCATGCCTCGTTGTTAGAAAATGGAGGATTGAAACGAGATTTTTGGTTAGCGTGAGATTAGCTAGCAATTTGTAATCGATCATGAATAATTATTAAGACCAGAGATGTGGTTATGGTTATAAATATGATGTGTTTCATGTCCATATATCTTTATTATAAGTTCACGCTTGTAATGCAGAGAATAGTATTATTGATATGTACATTGTGGGGCATTGTTGAGTTATAAATGTGTTATTATGAGTTGTTTGGGTGTTACTCTGACAGGTGGATAGTCCCAAGTACAAGGGAGACTCTGCTGAAATTTCTGAAAAATTTGGGAGATAGAAAATTTTGGGATATTGAGGTGTGCGAGGAAAGAGATACATTGTGTATTTGAGGACGAATAACCCTAAGTGGGGGAAAAGGTAAGCGCCATTGAATGTTGATATGTGTTGACATAAGAATAATACTGTGTGATGATGTAAAAAAATCAGACCTTTTGAAAAAGGATCTGAGTGTAAGAAATTTGGTGTTAAATTTTAAAAGAAAAAAAAAAGAAATATGGAGGAAAGGAATAATATCTTGAGATAGCATTGTTGTACATATTTCGAATGCGGTAATGTGGGATCAACTGCGAGTTCTTAGTAACCTCTTCCAAATAATTCTTAGTACGTTCGAGGACGAAAGTTTGTTTAAGAGGTAGAGAATGTAACGACCCAAAATTTTCGTTTAAGAATTCGTATTTCCATTCAACGGTATAAGACCTTGAGAAGCTTCGTAATACACATTATGACTATCAAGTGTGGTCAAGTTTGGTCTTCGTAAGATTCAGAGTTAACTTTAAAGAAAAAAAAATCAAAATTTGATTTTTGAAGCTCAAATAAGAGTTGATCGGAGAGTTGACATTTGAGAAAGCGACCCCAAATTGAGATTTTAATGATGTCAATAGCTTCATATGGTGAATTCAGACTTAGACATGTATCCAAATTTGGATTTGGAAGTCCATAGGACAATTCAACGCTTTTGACGAAGTAAGAAAGTTGACGTGTTCTAATTATATTATTTATTATGTGAAAGAGGTCTATCACTATGATGGATACCAGGCCAATTGTATATGATATCTAGTGTACGAGGTGTACTACAAGATATATGGATTCTAAGGAATGTCTTATGTCTAAGCTTACTTGGAAAAATTTCATAACAGACGAAATTGTAAATGAGTGTGCACAAGACCTCACTTTGAGCGGACATATCTCCGGTTATATTAGGAGTTGTGTGAGGGTCAACCTATCAAATTAAATCCCTTTTAGTCTGTTTCCAGCACAACACATCGTTTGTCATTTGGAGGTGTATACAGAAAGTTATGACCATTTTACTGGGAAGGTGTCACTTGCGCAAAGTTTCGCGCAACTTTGAAACTTCGCGCATTTCGCTGAGTATTCTGCCTCCGACGCGCGAACAATGCGTGAAGAATGCAAAACTTTGCGTATCTGGAAGGTTTTAATACCCCTAAAGACCCGAAATAAGAGATTTTAACATATCTCTCTAGGGTGGGGTTCTCTCTACACCCCAACTCGACCAAGGCATCAGATTGCACACCTAAGGTGAGTTTTTAAGTGTGTTTTTGTAAAGACCCAACCGGTCGTTTTGAGCTACGACACGTCATTCAGCATTTTGAGGCCATGAGCAGCTTCATCTCAGGTATATTGACTTGTGTGTATGGTCAGAATTAAAATTCAAGAAGTTTGGAGTCAAATTTAAATGAAAATTCTCATTTCCGAAGCTTAAAATTGAAGAAATGAACTAGGATTGAAATTTTGAGTATACGACCTCGGAATTGGGATCTAAAGGTTCCAACAGGTTCATATGATTATTTCGGACTTGGGCGTATGCCCGGATCAGGTTTTGGATAACACGGGAGCGTTTTGGCGCATATTATGGAAGATAGCATTTTAGAAGAAATTGCATTAGTTTGGCTTAAAATGGATTTTAGTGTTATTGATGTCCGTTTGGGATTCCGAGATTGGGAGTAGCTCCGTATGGTTATTCTGGATTTGGGAGCGCGATCGGAAGAGAATTCGGAGGTCCGTAGGTCATTTAGGAGTCGTTTGGCTAAAGATAGAAAATTGAAGGGTTTTGAGAAAATTTGACCGGAAGTGGAAATTTTGATATCGGACTCGAAATGCAAATCTTATGGTTCGGATAGCTTCGTTAGGTGATTTGGGACTTAGGAGTGTGTCCGGAATATTTTTGTGATGACCGGTGTAGAATTTAAGCTTGAATTGGCAAAGTTAGTATTTTGGCGAATTCCGGTTGATAGGTGAAATTTTGATCCGACGGTCGGAATGTAATTCCGAAAATTTTTGTAGCTTTGTTATGTTATTTTGGACTTGTGTGCAAAATTTGAAGTCAATCGGACTTGATTTGATAGGTTTCGGCATCGGAAATAGAAGTTGGAAACTTCAAAGTTCATCAAGCTTGGATTGGAGGTTAATTCATAATTTTTGCGTTGTTTGATGTGTTTGAGGACTCGAGCGAGTCCATAATGTGTTTTGGGACTGGTTGGTGTTATTGGTCGGGGTCTCGGGGGTCTCGGATGTGTTTCGGATGCCCAACGGGTCATTTTTGGAAGATTTTTGCCGTTTTGAGCATAAATGTAATGATCCAAAGGTCTAATTTTAGTTCTAGAGATCCAAATTTGATTTCGAGACTTCAAGAATTTATATCATGAATTGTAGGACTGATCTGGAAATTTTGGTTTAATTTCATCGAGTCGCGATTGGGTTTTTGACGCGAAATGTGAGTTAATTGTTTAACGAGCGAAATTGATGTTAGACTGAGCAAATGAGATCCAAATTCAGTTTCTTTTGAACCACTGGATCCGTATCAAAATTACGGAGCCATAGGAAAAAGAATCGTCGAATTTCGAGTTCGTATGACGGAGTTAGAACCATTTTGGTGCAAAATGGCTGTGCTGCAATTTTTTTAAAAAAAGCTGCTGTATTTTATGAATAGTGAACAGTATCCGCGCGTGAACAGTATCCGCGCGTGAACAGTAAACAGTGTCCCACGCGCATGAACAGTATCCGCGCGTGAACAGTACCGACGAAAATTCTGGGCAGTATATTCGCGATTTTTGGGTCATTTTCCTCCATTGTTTTGAGCAACTTGAGAGCTTTTGGATAGAAATTGACGGGGAATCGCTCGAATATCATCGGGAAATCATCGGGGGTAAGTTTCTTGGCCTTAATTCGTTAGTTTATCGTGAAATCCGTGATTATTTCACTGTTAATGGAGGATTAATGGAGGGTTTTAGCCCTAGGCCTAAATTATAGAAAATCATTGATTTGAATGGGCAAACAGAGTCCGATTTTGATAAATTTTATATGCACGGACTCGTGTTGAGATAAGGAACCCGAATATATAAATTTCGTAATTTTTCGAGAAGCGTACCGAAAGTCGGGTTTTGGCAACTTGTGGGTTTTGGTGTATTTTGAGTTGTTTGATTGGGTAATGCCCAATTGGCCTATTTTGATGCGATTCTCTTGATTTTTATCAGATACTACACCTGTGGAGGCCGACATTCATGGCAAGAGAGTTGTCTCTTAGCGGTTTTGTACCGGAATTGAGGTAAGTGGCTTGTCTAACCTCGTGTGGGGGAACTTTCACCCCTAGGATATTATGTGATAGTTTAAATGCCTTGTACGCGAGGTGACGGGCGTGTACATGTGTTGGTTGTTGTAACACACACTTTACTTGAATTGTCCGATTAGTGATATTCCTGCTCTTAGCTGATAAAAGTGTTACTTCTACCCGGTATTAGTTAGAAAAGCATGAATAGCTAGGATTCAACATGTCTAATTGCCTAGTTAACTTACTTGAACTTCTTGATAAATTGTTGGCACTAGTTTCGGTGAAGTTGTAGTTAAACATATTATATTCTCTCTGTGTGTTCCTTTATTGTCTGTATTGGTGGACTACGGGTTCAATTCCCGGAGACCCGGAGTGATATTGTTTATGGACTGCGGGTTCGATTTCGGGAGATCCTATGTTATTGGTAGGGACTGCGTGTTCGATTCCCGGAGATCCTGAGTTATTGGTAGGGACTACGGGTTTGATTCCCGGAGATCCTGAGTTATTGGTAGGGACTGCAGGTTCGATTCCCGGAGATCCCGAGTTATTTAGATATGGACTGCGGGTTCGATTCCCGGAGATCCTGAGTTATTGGTAGGGACTGCGGGTTTGATTCCCGAAGATCCCGATTTATTGAGACATGGGCTGCGGGTTCGATTCCTGGAGACCCAGGGATACTGTTATCGGGACTGCGGGTTCAATTCCTGTAGCTCCTGGATTGTTGGTTATGGAAAGGGACTGTGGGTTCAATTCCCACAGGTCCTGGACTTGCTGATTGAGTTTTATTGAGTTATTTACTTGCTGCTAGCTTAAATTGTAGACGGTTGCAGAAATCACTTTACTGTCGTCGTTTCAGATTCATTATTATTAAAACTGTTTATCATTGTTATCATCATTATATTATTGTTCTTTCAGTAGAGCCCTGACCTTCCTCGTCACTACTCCATCGAGGTTAGGCTTGGCACTTACTGAGTACCGCCGTGGTGTACTCATGCTACTCTTCTGCACACTTTTGTTGTGCAGATCCAGGTACATCAGGACAAGCTCATACTAGGTGATTCAGCAGCACTTTGGGAGACCTCGAGGTATGATCTGCTATGTCCGCGGATCCGGAGGCCCTCCTTCTATTCTGATAGTATTAGTAGATGTTTTCCTTCATTTCGTTGTTAGATACTCTTTACACATAGAGCCACAGTTGTATACTCTCTTTTAGTCTGTGTTGCCCGTGGGATTCCGGGTCTTGGAGGTATTTTATACAGTGTGTTTGATGGGTGTATGTGCCAAGCAGCATGGATTGCATTTCCTTTTTTATACTATTTTCCGCTGTTTCTTAATTAATGTTCATAAAATGGTATATTCCGCAACGTGTTAGGCTTACCTAGTCGTGGGGACTGGGTGCCGTCATGACATGTTCACGATTGGTGAACTAGGGTCGTGACAGTTTTCAGGGTGATTTCACTTCTAAATTACTAGATCAACATGATTTTGGTTGGATTTCATAGGATTTCTTCAAAACCTCAAGAACACCCCAAAGTTGTCTTTCAAGATTTGGTCTACAAGAGGTAATACTACACCTTAGACTTACATATATAGAGTTATCATAGAACTATGGGTATGAATAGAGTAATGAAACTCATGGCATGGTGATTGGAAGCCATAAATTCTCAATTTAAATGAATACCCATTGTAGAGATTGGAAGCTAATTATTTGATGGAATTTTGTTGGTTGAGTGAGAATGGTTGATCGCACGTGTGATATAAGGAGTGTAAGATATTAAGGAATAATGGTGGGATGAATTGTGGGTAAATTGTAGAAGTTGGATAAACTAATTCCATGGTTGAGATATGTAGTCAAATGTGCACACATAGTGTTTGATGAAATACCCAAAAGAGGTAAACCCAAGAATATCCTCCTACTTGTGGTGCACTTTTATATGATTCCAAATAGATTGAAGTTGTTAGAATTTCCGGAATATTAGTAATTTCATATGGAATTAATTCGTATGATTCATATTGAGTATATTGAATTATTATGACTAGATTTGAAGCTTCGGACGAATTCGCGAGGCAAAGGCTTATTGGAATTTTGGATTGGTTGCAAAGCGAGGTAAATGTTTGGTCTACCCTAGCTTGAGGGAATAGAAGTTGAGTATAATTGGTACTTGTTATGTGTTGTGTCCGACGTATATGCATGGTGACGAGTATCTATACGTTGGGGGTCGAGCATGACCGTGAGTCCTAAATTGCTAAATTATTGTATTCTTATTTGATGCTTATGAGAACTTGTTTAAAGATCTTTAAAGTTGAGCAAGTAAATGTTATGACTGAGTAATTTTATTAATTGTGTTAAATAGAAATTCATAAGTTTGGTTATAGTTGGTTCTTCTTTGCCGGTAATATATATTGTTGATTTAAAGATTATTGGTTTCACACCGGTAATATATATTATTGATTAATTATTATTGGTTTCATACCGGTAATATATATATTATTGATTTAAAGATTATTGGTTTCACACCGGTAATATATATATTTATTGTTGATTAATAATTATTGGTTTCTTGCCGGTAACATATTAAGAAATGGGATCGTGTGCCACGCCGACCACTTATATATTAAGAAATGAGATCGTGTGGCACGCTGACCACTTATATATTAAGAAATGGGATCGTGTGATACGCCGACCACAATTTATATGATTGTTAGCATTGGCCATAGTTGCCGCTAGCCTATTATGTACTGTTATTGGCCATAGTTGTCGGTGACATGTTGATAAATGAGATTATATTGAATTGGGAGCGAGTGGTATGCTACCACAATATATGAAATGAAATGGGATCGGGTTGCATGTCACAACGATGTTAAATAAGACTGGAACGGGTTGCGCTTACAACGAGATGTGACCTGTAAGTGAAATCTACCTTTGTTTTCCTTATTCTTGTTAGTGGCTAGATTTTGATTCCTTATAATGGTGATGCCATGCACTTTCTACTGCTATGTTTATTTGTAGTTATCAATTCAAGTGTTTAAAATATTTGAATTCTTTTACTATTGTGACCTTTCGTGTTAGAACCTACAGTGTCTACAGTATTTCACCGCATATATATATATATATATATATATATATATATATATATATATATATATATATATATATATATATATATATATATATATATATATATATATATATATATATATATATAGTTCAATACTTCAAGCTTCAATAATTGTACTTTAATTGAAAAGGCTATTTTCTTTATCAAATGATTACTAAAAATAACTTCATCTTTTCTTGTTGAGGGTTGGAAGTTGTTCTATACTTTATGTTAAGTAAATGAGGCTCGTCGAACATTCTTAATTGTATTGGGTCATGGACCCTGTGAACTGAGTAACAAGAGAATATTATTGTGCAATGTGAAATTGAAATATGTTGGCACAAGGTGCCGTAGAAAATATTATAGTTTTGTTTAATTGCTGTCACGACCCGGATTTTTCCCCAACATCGGGATCGTGATGGCGCCTACTCGTGGTAGCTAGGCAAGCCACTGTATTCATACTATCCTGTTTTTAACACAATTTTAATTAAATAAATGCGGAATAACAAATCACACGGTGAAAATCATACTGAAATCCTCTACCCAAGACGTGGAGTCACCAACTCACAAACTACTATGGAATACTACACATAAAAGTCTGAAAGAAATATAACATAATTCTGTTTGTCTCGGAACAATGAGACTACAGCTATTAACATAAATAAAGAAAGAGACGCCGGGCTTGCGGACGTCTGCAAGCTACCTCGGTCTCAAATATGATCAACTCCCACGCAATCTATTTACTGCCGCTGCTGCTCCTGATCGTAACCTGGACCTGTGCAAAAACGCACAGAAGTGTAGCATCAGCACAACCGACCCCATGTGCTGGTAAGTGCCTGGCCTATCCCGGCGAAGTAGTGACAAGCCTAGGACCAGACACCCACATAAACCTGTGCAATTCAATATATATATATATGTGTACCACAAAATAACAAGAAATAATCAAGTATTAACACAATAAGGAATATCTTAAAGAATTCAACAATTAACCACAATTAATAATTTCACAAGGAAAAACAAAGTGTAATGTAAACACAAGTAATATCAATTGAAGAAATAGCGCAGACAGTTGCACGGCATCACCCTTCGTGCTTTTACTCTCATCCTCACCAAATAAGCAAATAAAGTACACGGCATCACCCTTCGTGCTTTTACTCTCATCCTCACATCCATGGTACGGCATGATCCTTCGTACATGGTTCAATAATAGGGCACGGCATGATCCTTCGTGCATAAATAAATAAATAAACATGGCACGGCATCACCCTTCGTGCATTATCACTCTTCCTCACCCAAATAACAATCAAATAAGTTCACAAGGAAAACAAGGTATAATGGAAACACAAGTCATATCAAGTCAAGAAATGGCAAACAATTGCACGGCATCACCCAAATAAAATATAATGGAAAAACAAGTAATATCAAGTCAAGGAATAGCAAACAATTGCACGGCATCACCCAAATAAAATATAATGGAAAAACAAGTAATATCAAGTCAAGGAATAGCAAACAATTGCACGGCATCACCCTTCGTGCTTTTACTCTCATCCTCACCAAATAAACAAATAAAGTACACGGCATCACCCTTCGTGCTTTTACTCTCATCCTCACATCCATAGTACGGCATGATCCTTCATACATGGTTCAATAACAGGGCACGGCATGATCCTTCGTGCATAATCAATAAATAAACATGGCACGGCATTAACCTTCGTGCGTAAATAAATAAACATGGCACGGCATCACCCTTCGTGCATTATCACTCTTCCTCACCCAAATAACAATCACAATTAAGGGCAGAGAAAGAAACAACAATTCATATATCGTCCCATCAAGGGCAATCAATAATTATCTTCACAACAAGTCCCAACAAGGGAGAACAATAACGATTCACCTGTAATATATCTAAAAATATTATTTTTCAATGACTCACGGTCATACTAGACGCCAGTGTATGGATGCTCGTCACCACAGCCCATACACCGCACTCGATCACATAACACATAACACATAATCCTATTCCCTCAAGCCTAGGATAGAACAAACACTTACCTCGAGTGCTTATGAACAATTCAATCCGTGGATATGTCTTTTCTTTCAATTTGGCTCCAATTCAACCGTATCTATACACAATTGATTTAATATCATCAATTTTACTCAACAAACTAGTTCTTAAGACCAAATACAACTTTTACAACATTCTGCCCGGAATAGTGAATTTCAACCCCGGGCCCACATGGTCGGAATTCGGGGTTATGACTAAAATCCGGTTACCCATTCCCCCACGAGTTCATATATATGAATTGTTTCAAAATCGGACCTCAATTCGAGGTCCAATTCCCCAATTTATGAAAAACCCTATTTTCTAACAAAAACAAGAATTTTACCATGAAAACATTTGATTTCTAATGAAAAACATGTTTAATGATGTTAGGAATTGAAAGAATTAAGTAAAAAGTGACTTACAATCGTTTTGATGAAGAAGAAATCCTTGAAGAGTCGCAAATGGGCGTTTTGGTTTTGTGAAAAATGAAGAAATGACTGAAATTCGTGTTTTTCAGGTCTCCGTGTTCGCATTTGCGAACATGGGTTCGCAATTGCGAACCCCGACCAATTTCTGGAGTTTGAAAAATAAGCTAAGGGTGGGAAGTTCGCATTTGCGACAAAAGGTTCGCATTTGCGAAGCCAAGGCAAAACTGGGAAGTTCGCATTTGCGAACTATTGTTCGCAATTGCGAACACAGGCTAAATATGGGGAGGTTCGCATTTGCGAACTATTGTTCGCATTTGCGAACCAAGGCGGAATAGTGGCCAGTTCGCATTTGCGAACTATGGCTCGCATTTGCGAGCACAGGTACAGAAGGGTCAAGTTCGCATTTGCGAACTACTGTTCGCATTTGCGAACTCAGGCACAATAGGGGGAGTTCGCATTTGCGAACTATTGGTCGCATTTGCGAACTCTGCAGAATAGTGGGGAGTTCGCATTTGCGAACTATTGTTCGCATTTGCGAACTCTGCAGACCAGTTGGAGACAGCAACTTCTAACATGAAAAATTGACTTCGTGGCCTATCCAAAGTTCACCCGAGCCCTCGGGGCTCCAAACCAAATATGCACATAACCTCAAAAACACATTATGAACTTGTTCATGCGATCACATCGCCAATATCACCTCGTTTTCATCAATTCAAGCCTCAAATGCATGATTTTCATTCCTTTAGTTTTCAAAACTTTCAAACTTGGGACTCAAGGTCCAAAACATCTCAAACGACATCCAAATGTCATCAAACTTTACAGAAATCACATATATAATATTTAAGACTTGTACCGGGCGTCGGAACCAAAATACGAGCCCGATACCAAGGTCTATTAATTTATTTCCTTTAATAATTGCATCAAAAACAATTTCACATAAAAATTCATAACTTGGGCTCTAGGCCTCAGGAATTCGACTCCGGACACATGTCCAAGTCCCATATGTTTCTACGGACCTCTCGGGACCATCCAATCTCGGGTCCGGATCCGTTTACCAAAAATGTTGACCGAAGTCAACCATATCAATATTAATATCATTTTTATCCAAATTTCTCATAGAATTCATATTTTCTATCACAAAATCTTTCCGGCTACATGCTCGGATTGTGCACGTAAATCGAGGCAACATAGAATGAGGTTTTCAAGGCCTCGGAAGCTCGAAATGATTAATTAAATAAGTGATGACCCTTTGGGTCGTCACAATCTCCACCTCTAAAACAACCGTTCGTCCTCGAACGGACAAAAGAAGAAGTACCCGAGTCAGGAAACAAGTGTGGGTAGCGGCTCCGCATATCAGACTCGGACTCCCAGGTCGATGCCTCAGGAGGCTGACCTCTCCACTGAACACGCACAGAAGGATAACTCTTCGACCTCAGCTGTCGAACCCGCCGGTCTAGAATAGCCACCGGCTCCTCCTCGTAGGATAGATCATTGTCCAATTGGACAGTACTGAAGTCTAACACATGTGTGGGATCGTCGTGGTATCTCCGAAGCATAGATACATGAAAAACTGGATGCACGGCTGATAAGCTAGGCGGCAAAGCTAATCTGTAAGCCACCCCTCCCACTCTGTCTAGAATCTCAAATGGACCAATATACCTAGGGCTGAGCTTGCCCTTCTTTCCGAACCTCATCACGCCCTTCATAGGCGACACCCGAAGCAATACTCGTTCACCAACCATGAAATCTACATCTCGCACCTTGCGATCCGCATAAGTCTTTTGCCTAGACCGAGCTGAACGCAATCTCTCCCGAATAGTCTTGACCTTATCCAAGGCCTCCTGAACTAAGTCTGTACCCAACAACCGAGCCTCTCCCGGTTCAAACCATCCAACCGGTGATCGACATCGCCTACCATATAACGCCTCATACGGAGCCATCCGGATGCTAGATTGGTAACTGTTATTGTAGGCGAACTCTGCTAATGGTAGAAACCGATCCCACGAGCCTCCGAAATCAATAATACAGGCTCGAAGCATGTCCTCGAGAATCCGAATAGTCCTCTCGGACCGGCCATCCGTCCGAGGATGAAATGCCGTACTCAATCGAACCTCGGGTGCCTAACTCTCCGCCGGACCGCTCTCCGAACCGCGAGGTAAACTCGCGTACCCCGATCGGAGATAATAGATACCGGTACTCCATAGAGACGAACAATCTCCCTAATGTAAACCTCCGCTAACCTCTCCGATGAGTAGGAGACAGATCCTGGAATAAAGTGTGCTGACTTGGTCAACCTATCAACAATGACCCAAATAACATCAAATTTCCTCCGAGTCAAAGGAAGTCCAATAACGAAATCCATTGTAATTCGCTCCCATTTCCACTCGGGAATTTCAATTCTTCGGAATACACCACCAGGCCTCTGGTGCTCATATTTCACCTGCCGACAATTTAGACACCGAGCGACATACGCAACGATATCTTTCTTCATTCCGCGCCACCAATAGTGCTGACGTAAGTCTTGGTACATCTTCGCGGCACCTGGGTGAATAGAATACCGCGAACTGTGGGCCTCTGCTAAGATCAACTCTCGAATCCCTTCGACATTGGGCACACAAACTCGACCCTGCCAATTTCAATACCCCATCATCATCTAGATTCACCTGTGTGGCACCTCCCCGCTGTACTGTATCCCTCAACTCACGCAAATGAGGATCATCAAATTGCCTCTCACGGATACGCTCTAATAAAGAAGAACGAGCGACCGTGCAGGCTAACACCCCTGCTAGGTTCAGAAATGTCTAATCTCACGAACCGGTTGGCTAAGGCCCGGACATCTAGAGCTAATGGTCTCTGACTGACTGGAATATAAACAAGACTGCCCATACTGGCTGACTTCCTACTCAAAGCGTCAGCCACCACGTTTGCTTTTTCCCTGATGATATAAAAAGGTAACATCATAATCTTTCTGCAATACCAGCCACCTTCTCTGCCTGCAGGAGTATGTCAATATGGAAACAATGAAGACTACAATGAACAAGTCTAAATAAGGCACGAACACACTCATGCGTATGCACATATCCATGACTCTGAAGTCTGGCCATAAGAGTTATTATTAAATTACAACATTGTCAATTAACCCCGTTATCAAATACCTTATTCTACAAATCCCACTTTACTCAGAATGAGGTATGGTGACCTCGTGATTATTTTCCCGAATTAATGCGTCATATTTATCCTTACCTGGTGCTCGTCTCAAAGGCTAAGCTCAATGGTTTCAAAATAGAAATGGCTAATATGAGTAGAAACTATACAAGAATTGTCAAATAGTCCTAACGGACATGACTCTTATCTACGAATGCGATACGAAAGTATTAATTCATAAAAGAAGAATTTTAAAAACATAAACTCTTACTACCAGGACCCAGTCCTCATATGATATCCACCGCAACTTGAAGCTCGGCTTAGAAATATTTCACATTATGCCAAAAATTGGAGGATCTCATCCTCAACTCTGAATCACAGTGCTTGCACATCATATAATCTGAAATTTTTCATTTCATTTCTTTCTTCCTTTCAATAATTGTCCGTCAAAGATAATCACGACATAAAATGAACCCTCATAATGATAGGGCACACAATTAACGATTAAAATTAGTTATCCCGAAAATTATATCAAAACCCACTGTAATAAGTAATATAAAGTCACTCTTAGCCTCATGGATATTTTAGTGACTAACACCTAATAATAGGGATGTCTATCCTCATGTAATATCTCAACGGGAGTATTTCCCTAAGTAGTATGATTACGATGCTCGCTCATGAATGGAGCATGTTAAACAGACTCGCCTAAATTTTCTTTCAAAAACCAAATCAAATTAAGGGAAAATTATTCTGTCTATAACAATCTGAATTATACGTGTGATGACCACATTTGGTGTAGTGACCTCCCTCATATCATAAAAATTATATCAATGGCCGGGTCTCCACCTCTAGGATTTTCACCTCCACCTCTAACATCATAACCTCTACATCTGGCTGGCCAGGTAGGATAATTATTAACTGCAATGGAGCGTGTAGCCTGAGTGCTTTCCTAAAATTGTATTTCTCCAATATTCCACATTCACAGCAATTCCTTTAAGGATCGGTTAACTTATTGCTCATGGCAATATATATTCGGACACAGTCATTGTGACCTGGTACAACCGTTCAGATCACACATACTACATATTGCAGAGAATCTCGGGGGTGACGTCTTCGGAACATTTTCTTAAAATAGAGTTTAGTAGATAGCGTTGCGTTGGCCGGCTTGCCCTCTTCGTAGGCTTGTCACAAACATTGACGGCCAATTCTTAACACTGCTGAGCTACCCCATTTACTCATATACTCTTCGTCATTCTCTGGGGGCGATCCTTACCCCATGAAAAGAACCAACCTTAAATATGTATAAATTATTTGGAGGACATTTCCATACCATATATATACATTCCAATAACTCATCATATTTGTCCTTCACAACTCCAACACATGGACCGGACGTCAAGGTCCGTTGAAACCCAACACGATTTATTAGGTGATCTCCTGATATAATTGCGTCTTCCGTTGGGACCATAACTTGTGTGGTAAATACATTATCTTCCCACTATTTCTGTGTGCCTTCTGTAGCACAGTAAAATGAACTCCTCGCATTCGACTATTCCCACGTTCTGTAATTCCTCATAAGAACCGTCAAGCACAATCTCGTGGGTTCTCAAAAGATGCACCGCTGAAGGTGGTAGCGAAGACTTTGGTGAAACCTATCTGTCCTCCGTAAAACTTTTGAAGGAATAGTTGATCTATCACCAGCCCGTGCCATTGTTCGGCTGGATAAGCGGTACGTGATCACGCCATTCGTGGGAAGACAAGAGTGGAAATTTAACTTAACACTTTGAAGAACAAATTCGCACGATAAGAAAGAACAAATGAGAGACTCTTTCCTAACTCAATAGACTCCGGAGGACAAGTACAGACGTCTCCGTACCTACCTCTCAAACTCTACTAAGCTTGTTCGTGAGTGGTGAGACCTATGTAACCTAGAGCTCTGATACCAACTTGTCACGACCCGGATTTTTCCCCAACATCGGGATCGTGATGGCGCCTACTCGTGGTAGCTAGGCAAGCCACCGTATTCATACTATCGTGTTTTTAACACCATTTTAATTAAATCAATGCGGAATACTTTATCGAAATAGAAATAACTAATTACAAGATGAAAATCATACTAAAATCCTCTACCCAAGACGTGGAGTCACCAACTCACGAACTACTACTGAAAACTACACATAAGAGTTTAAAAGAAATATAACATAATTCTGTTTGTCTCGGAACAAAGAGACTACAGTTAATAACATAATAAAGAGAGAGACACTGGGTCTGCGGACGTCTGCAAGCTACCTCGGTCTCAAATATGATCAACTCCCACGCAATCGATTTGCTGCTACTGCTGCTCCTGATCGTAACCTGGACCTGTGCAAAAACGCACAGAAGTGTAGTATCAGCACAACCGACCCCATGTGTCGGTAAGTGCCTGGCCTATCCCGGCGAAGTAGTGACAAGACTAGGACCAGACACTCACATAAACCTGTGCAATTCAATATATATATATATGTGTACCACAAAATAACAAGAAATAATCAAGTATTAACACAATAAGGAATATCTTAAAGAATTCAACAATTAACCACAATTAATAATTTCACAAGGAAAAACAAAGTGTAATGTAAACACAAGTAATATCAATTGAAGAAATAGCAGTACAGTTGCACGGCATCACCCTTCGTGCTTTTACTCTCATCCTCACCAAATAAGCAAATAAAGTACACGGCATCACCC
Source organism: Nicotiana noctiflora (assembly GCA_032618575.1). Taxonomy (NCBI): domain Eukaryota; kingdom Viridiplantae; phylum Streptophyta; class Magnoliopsida; order Solanales; family Solanaceae; genus Nicotiana; species Nicotiana noctiflora. The sequence continues at coordinate 638,937 of JASVEL010000845.1, read as the reverse complement.
TTCGTGCTTTTACTCTCATCCTCACATCCATGGTACGGCATGATCCTTCGTACATGGTTCAATAATAGGGCACGGCATGATCCTTCGTGCATAAATAAATAAATAAACATGGCACGGCATCACCCTTCGTGCATTATCACTCTTCCTCACCCAAATAACAATCAAATAAGTTCACAAGGAAAACAAGGTATAATGGAAACACAAGTCATATCAAGTCAAGAAATGGCAAACAATTGCACGGCATCACCCAAATAAAATATAATGGAAAAACAAGTAATATCAAGTCAAGGAATAGCAAACAATTGCACGGCATCACCCAAATAAAATATAATGGAAAAACAAGTAATATCAAGTCAAGGAATAGCAAATAATTGCACGGCATCACCCTTCGTGCTTTTACTCTCATCCTCACCAAATAAACAAATAAAGTACACGGCATCACCCTTCGTGCTTTTACTCTCATCCTCACATCCATAGTACGGCATGATCCTTCGTACATGGTTCAATAACAGGGCACGGCATGATCCTTCGTGCATAATCAATAAATAAACATGGCACGGCATTAACCTTCGTGCGTAAATAAATAAACATGGCACGGCATCACCCTTCGTGCATTATCACTCTTCCTCACCCAAATAACAATCACAATTAAGGGCAGAGAAAGAAACAACAATTCATATATCGTCCCATCAAGGGCAATCAATAATTATCTTCACAACAAGTCCCAACAAGGGAGAACAATAACGATTCACCTGTAATATATCTAAAAATATTATTTTTCAATGACTCACGGTCATACTAGACGCCAATGTATGGATGCTCGTCACCACAGCCCATACACCGCACTCGATCACATAACACATAACACATAATCCTATTCCCTCAAGCTAGGATAGAACAAACACTTACCTCGAGTGCTTATGAACAATTCAATCCGTGGATATGTCTTTTCTTTCAATTTGGCTCCAATTCAACCGTATCTATACACAATTGATTTAATATCATCAATTTTACTCAACAAACTAGTTCTTAAGACCAAATACAACTTTTACAACATTCTGCCCGGAATAGTGAATTTCAACCCCGGGCCCACATGGTCGGAATTCGGGGTTATGACTAAAATCCGGTTACCCATTCCCCCACGAGTTCATATATATGAATTGTTTCAAAATCGGACCTCAATTCGAGGTCCAATTCCCCAATTTATGAAAAACCCTATTTTCTAACAAAAACAAGAATTTTACCATGAAAACATTTGATTTCTAATGAAAAACATGTTTAATGATGTTAGGAATTGAAAGAATTAAGTAAAAAGTGACTTACAATCGTTTTGATGAAGAAGAAATCCTTGAAGAGTCGCAAATGGGCGTTTTGGTTTTGTGAAAAATGAAGAAATGACTGAAATTCGTGTTTTTCAGGTCTCTGTGTTCGCATTTGCGAACATGGGTTCGCAATTGCGAACCCCGACCAATTTCCGGAGTTTGAAAAATAAGCTAAGGGTGGGAAGTTCGCATTTGCGAACATTTCTTCGCATTTGCGAAGCCAAGGCAAAATTGGGAAGTTCGCATTTGCGAACTATTGTTCGCAATTGCGAACACAGGCTAAATATGGGGAGGTTCGCATTTGCGAACTATTGTTCGCATTTGCGAACCAAGGCGGAATAGTGGCCAGTTCGCATTTGCGAACTATGGCTCGCATTTGCGAGCACAGGTACAGAAGGGTCAAGTTCGCATTTGCGAACTACTGTTCGCATTTGCGAACTCAGGCACAATAGGGGGAGTTCGCATTTGCGAACTATTGTTCGCATTTGCGAACTCTGCAGAATAGTGGGAGTTCGCATTTGCGAACTATTGTTCGCATTTGCGAACTCTGCAGACCAGTTGCAGACAGCAACTTCTAACATGAAAAATTGACTTCGTGGCCTATCCAAAGTTCACCCGAGCCCTCGGGGCTCCAAACCAAATATGCACATAACCTCAAAAACACATTATGAACTTGTTCATGCGATCACATCGCCAATATCACCTCGTTTTCATCAATTCAAGCCTCAAATGCATGATTTTCATTCCTTTAGTTTTCAAAACTTTCAAACTTGGGACTCAAGGTCCAAAACATCTCAAACGACATCCAAATGTCATCAAACTTTACAGAAATCACATATATAATATTTAAGACTTGTACCGGGCGTCGGAACCAAAATACGAGCCCGATACCAAGGTCTATTAATTTATTTCCTTTAATAATTGCATCAAAAACAATTTCACATAAAAATTCATAACTTGGGCTCTAGGCCTCAGAATTCGACTCCGGACACATGTCCAAGTCCCATATTTTCCTACGGACCTCTCGGGACCATCCAATCTCGTGTCCGGATCCGTTTACCAAAAATGTTGACCGAAGTCAACCATATCAATATTAATATCATTTTTATCCAAATTTCTCATAGAATTCATATTTTCTATCACAAAATCTTTCCGGCTACATGCTCGGATTGTGCACGTAAATCGAGGCAACATAGAATGAGGTTTTCAAGGCCTCAGAAGCTCAAAATTATTAATAAAATAAGTGATGACCCTTTGGGTCGTCACAATTGCATGTGAGTTGTCCGTGCGGTTGTAATATGAATATGGGCACGAGATGCCGTAAAAATAAAAATATGAAGTAGGCCTAGACCTATATTATTATGATTTTGTAATTAGGCGTCACAAGGTGACCTTTACCCGAAAGAATTATATTCGAAAGATACTTATTTGAAGGAAATATATCGAAACATATTTATTGAAAATATATTATCCTATAGATTATTACTTGGAGGATTTATAGGCGAAATATTTATCTTTGAAAGACTCGATTGATTGCACTTGTATTTATTATTTGTCGAGAAGCATTAATGGTAGATCATTGTTGCCTTCTATTTATATCTCTAGTAGATCATTGTTGCCAGATATTCATATCTCTGATAGATCATTGTTGCCATTATTGTTATTTGCTTCATTTTATTTTGTACGCTATAAACTGCACAGGTTTATATAAGTGTGTGTTCCTAGCCTCGTCACTACTTCGCCGGGGTAGGCTAGACACTTACCAGCACATGGGGTCGGTTGTGCTGATACTACACTTCTGTACATTTTTGTGTACAGATCCATGTATTTGATTGATGGTAGCTATTCGTTGCGGTGGAGACTCAAGGTAAACCTGCTATAGTGTTCGCTGTCCTCAGAGTCACCTTCTATTGTACTTATTTCCATTCGTTTCCTTTGTTTCGGAACAATGATGTAATTATATTTTATAACTACTCTTAGAAAGACTTGTGAGTTGTACTACCGATTTTGCGAATTGTAAATCGTTTAGAGAAATTTTAGTTGAAGTTAATAAGTATCAATGTTATTTCGGTTTATGTTAGGCTTACCTAGTTTGAAGACTAGGTGCCATCACAGCTCTTTCAGAAGGATTTTTGGGTCGTGACACTAGGACTTTAAATTTAAGACTTAACATTTAAGTGGAAACCTTATCGTTCCGAGTGTAAAGGATTATGTTCACCATATTAATCTGTTCGACCCTTTAGATTTCGCATGAATATGGAAAGTTAATATTCTGACTTATTATTTCTGTTGGAAAACATAGACCATAAATCTGTTGGCATAAGCTTGTTAAAAGTTTTATTTGTCTTATTAGAATTCATAATCTTGTTGTAAATTTTGTCCAAGTCTATTTTTGACTCCTCTCTTTCTCATTTTTTTGATTTTCTCTTTCTTTGGTTTGCATATGCGTTTGGAGCAAATTATGGAGGCTTAATGCAAGACTCGCCGTCACCACCACCACCTGAAGTCCCTGAGCACTGCATTTTCTACAAATTGCTGCATTTAAATTACAGCCAGATGATAAAATTCATCTGACAACTGCTATATTTTCTAGTATTTGTTTCATTGGATGTTGGATTATTATTTTATATTTTCTTATTCTTATTGAGAGCTTATAAAAGTTAGAGTCACCGTTAAGTTGTGAACTAATTTGGATCACATAAGAGCTTAAGAATATATGCAACAATCATTATAATGCTGCCTTCAAGTTATTAGTTTAGTGCTTTTTTTTTTCCTTGAAATTGCTGATCTATTTTTATAATTTTGCTCCAAATACTTACAATCCTATCTTTGATAGTTTCTTTTTTTTTTTTTTTTAACAAGAGTCCTTTGAGAATTCGTTTTCCGTTTGAAATTTAAATCTGTCAAGCTTTTCGAAATCAGCTAAACATATGAATTTGGGTCCATAGTTGCACAGATGTGGATTAAGGATTTATACCTGCAGGTTCAACTTTTAAGGTTTTTAATATTGAACTTATTATATTTTTAAAATTATGGGTTCGTATTTGTTTTTTTTTTTTGTAATTTTATATAAAAAAAAGTTAGTTCGCGTCAGATATTATGAGTTCGACTAACCCGTGAGAAGTTCAGAAGGTTGAATCTTCTTGCAAATCTATTTCGCTTTCCTGATGCAATTTAATCAAGTTGAATAACAGAATTGCCATATATTTTAAATCAAACTTCCCTAGCTTGACAGACGAAATGTTTTTTCCTATAAAGTCTCACGAGGCTAGACACCATTTTTTTACTAAAGACTACTTACTTTGGAAGCTAGTAATTAAAGAGATATTTTTCTTTTTCAAATATTTATCTTTACTTTAGAAAATGACTTTTATTAACTTAAGTTTGGCCGGTTAACCGTAGTTAACGGATCATATATGGTGCCTTAATAACCTTCCCTATATGATTAATTAGAACCCTTACATAAAATTTTAAGGTTAAGCAGACTATGAAATATAGTTAACTTTAAGCACTACTTAGCTAAAATTGGTATCCTAATTCACCGTTAAATAAATGGGCGGCGACTCTCTTAGTTAATTAAACCTGCAGAATTACCAATATGTTATACTCTAGTTTGACCCGTGTTAAAATGAGATATAACACATCCTCCTCTAATTTAGCACCTTAAGTGATTCTGAATGCCATGCTCATTTCTTTCTTGGGTGCATCCATCTTCATGGTTTGCCTTCTCAGTTCATAGGTACTAAGATTTCCAATTAGTTCATCCAGCTTGAGAGTGGCAATGTTCTTTGATTCCTAAATAGCTGTGATTTTGCTTTCCCAGGAGATTGGCAGTACCCTTGTCAAAATCTTCTCAACTTTGTCTTCTTCAAGAATAACCCTTCCAAGAGACTTAAGTTCATTTGTTAGTGTGGTGAACCTTGTATACATCTCTGGATGGTTTCCCATTCCTTCATGGTGAAATTCTCATATTGAGAATACATCAGTGTTCCTCTAAACCTCTTCACTTGAGGTGTTCCTTCATGAGCCACTTGCAAAGTGTCCCAGATTTTCTTAGCAGTGGTAGAACTTTGAATTCTACTAGACTCGTCTGGACCAAGTCCACACACAAGCCATTTCTTGGCCTTCGCATTCTTTTCCCACTTCCTCAAGTCCTCAACAGTGCAATCGGCTCTTGTCTTTGACACATCCACTCCTTCAACATTCTTCTTTATAGTTGCTAGAGGGCCATCAGTGGTTATGTCCCAGAGTTCATAGTCTTATCCTATGATGTGATCTCTCATCCTATTTTTCCACCAAGAGTAGTAGTGGCCATTAAAGAGTGGAGGCCTATCAGTAGATTGCCCTTCCCACTTCCCAGGTGGTGCAATCATGTTGATCTTTTCCTAAGGTGTTATCCTCTTCAACTATAACCTGCTCTGATACCAACTGATGTTTTGAACGTCAATACTACACAAGGGGGGGGGGGTGATTTGTGTGATACCCAATTTTTCTCTTAAACTGCTTTTGGAAGGATCTGGTTATTCTAGGTGTACAAACGACTGCTGTTTGCGGAATTAAAAGTACATAAATAAAGAACACAAATATTTTTACCTGGAAAACACCTGGCTCAAAAGGTGAGAAAACCACGACCTACTACACAGTTGGATTTTCCCAAACTTCCACTAAAATAATTGAGCCAAAACTGCATTTACAAAACTCTTTGTAAACCTAAGGATTAACTCTAATCCTGTTGTGGCAACCAACCTCTAACTGCTGCGTCAACTTCAAGTTAACTCTAACTTGAATACTCAAAATACCTATACAATTGATTCTATAAAGCTAAAAGGTACAATATGAAAACACCTACTACAATTGAACTAGAAATAAAGAAAGATACATAAAACTCTTTATGGAGCTGGTGCTTCAATATTGTTCATGTAGCTTCAGGTTTGCACATTTGAATCACACATGAATTGCTTGAAAAAAGCCTTACTATTTTTCTCCCAATTAACGTTTAACTTCTGCGTTTTTGTGCAACACTTTAATGTGAGAATATCCTGAAAATTATAGAGTTAGTAGATGAAGAAATAACTAGACTTTTGATGCAACTCTTCCCTGGTGGAAGATTTCTAGTTGATTTCAACTTTTAACTCCTTCCATATCTTGGATAGTATTCTCTTTGAGTAAGCACTCCTTCTCCTTATCAATTATGCAACCTTTTCGATCATGAGATATTAAATACACCAAGTTAAGCTTATCTCCATCACGTGCAACCCACATGCTCAAATCTGCCCGTTTTTTGTGCTCCTGAGGGATGGACCACTGGATGGACCTGGTTCATCATGAGTTCCTTTGTTAGTCTTCAAAACTAACCTTTACTTGGGACAACACATAATAGTAGCTACACACGGACTCTCGTCACCCCGTGTGTACGTAGCCCCCACAAATAGGAGCACATAATCAATTACTTCACCTATGGGGTAAATTTCCCCTCACAAGATTAAAAATGAGACTCACCTCGCTCCGAAGATCTGCAACCGGCAATCTACATTCTCCCGAAGACTTGCGCCAACATACAATGCTCCCAAAACTAGCCAACAATCATACCATTCCATTAATATATGCTCGATTATACTTTACAACCTAATTTATAACAATTTCTAACCCCGAAAAAAAAGTTGACCCAAAATGCCCTCGGGCCCACGTGCTCGGAATCCAAATTTTTTTAGAGATAAAGGTTACACATGACTTTAGGAACTCAAATATATAATTTACTCCTAATTTCATGCTCAAATTCGTGGTGAAAACCCAATAATAAAATTTCTAGGTCTTTATACAAAAACCCCAAATTTCCTACATAATTCATGCTTGAATCCATAAAAAGTTGATGTATTTAACTCATAATAGGTAGGGATAACATACCTTATCATTGATAAAAATCTCTTCTTGAAGCTCTCCAAAATCGCCCCCAAGCCAAGAAAATGTGGTGAGAAATGACCCAAAATTGAGTTTTAAAAACCTTCTGCCCCAGCATTTTCCGCTTTTGCGGTCCAGGGACTGCTCTTGCGGTCCCGTTTATACAGACACACAAGCCGCTTCTACGGTCCCAAACGAGACCCCTCATTTCCGCGCCTACGACTGCCAACCGCAGGTGCGGTTCCTCTTATGCGGCTGCACGACCGCATCTGTGTTCCCCTTCACCATTGGCCAAAACCGCTTCTGCGGTCCACCATTCGCCTATGTGGGGCCACTTTTGCGGTCCCTTTTCCGCAGAAGTGGAAATACCGAGTACCAGCTGCACAGTTTTTACAAAAATCCAACTTTCGATCCGTTAACCACCCGAAATCCACTCGAGGCCCCCGGGACCCTAACCAATCATGCCAACCAATCCCAAAACACATTACGGACCTACTCGAGGCCTCAAATCATATCAAATAATACCAATATCTCGAATTACACCTCAATTCAAGCTTTATGAACTTTGAAGTTTCCAACTTCTTTTTTTTGATGTTGAAACCTATCGAATCACGTCCGATTGACTTCAAATTTTGCGTACAAGTCATATTTGACATTACGGACCTATTCCAACTTTCGGAATTGGATTCCGACCCCGATATCAAAAAGTCAACCTTCGGTCAAACTTTCCAAAAACCTTTAAATTTCTACCTTTAGCCAAATGGCTTCAAAATGACATACAGACCTTCGAATTCACTTTTGATTGCACTCCCAACTCCAGAATCACCATACAAAGCTATTCCCTGTCTCAGAATCCCAAACGGACATCGATAACACTGAAATATACTTCAAGTCAAACTTAAGAAATTCCTTCTAAAATGCTAACTCCCACAATAGGCGCAAAAACACTCCCGGGTTATCCAAAACCCAATCTTGGAATACGCCCAAGTCCGAAATCATTATTCGAACCTGCTGGAACCTTCATATCCCAATTCTGAGGTCGTTTACTCAAAATTACATTCCCAGTTCATTCTTTCAACTTTAAGCTCCCGAAAAGAGAATTCTCTTCCCAAGTCAACTCCGAACTTGCCGAAATTAAATTTTGACCACGCGTACAAGTCAAATAAAATGAAGTTGTTCATGGCCTCCGACTGCTGAACGGAGCGCTAGTACTCAAAACGACCGATCGGGTCGTTACATTCTCTCCCTCTTAAACATACATTTGTCCTTGAACGTGCTGAGAACTATACGACAAGTAGTCTGAAATCATTATTTAGCACCTCATGCACCTTCCCGTGCTACCACAACTTAGCTGAGCACATTAGCTCGATAAATTCTAAAGATACTCCCCTTTTATTCGAGCAATTAAGCTTTAGTGTCTGATTCCAACATCCGAAATCCTATGCCAGGCATGTTTCCAACATACGATCACCATGTCAATCGCTACATGTTGTACTCAAACATGACTATATAACTTTGCTGAATTCTTACTCTACAACACTAAATCCACAGGACCATGATAATATTCTCTGTTCAACTTAGCCAAAATTCAATGAATCAGATGCTCCCATTTCACCTCACGACACATGCAAGTCTTACTCTAACTCTTACAATACCACCATGATGGATGAGATGTGCCACAATTCGTAATCAACGACCAAGTTAACAAATCATTGAGTTTATACCTCCGAGAAGAATCATTACCACATTCTGAACCAAACCATGATCTTTGCTCCTTAATATACTTCGTGTAATTAGATTGCACTGATCCTAAGTCCGATAATCTCATCTCACCCTGTACGAATTGCTCAGGCAGTAAGCCACCTTGGACACAATCAAGAGTCCCATATGATGCCATAATGTGCCAATAGACTACCGATTAGGATACGATACAAGAGGAAAATGAACTCTGAAACGGAGATCTAATTACTCTGCCCGTGAATCATACATGCGACGCGGGCTAATAATTTATAAGAGTTTTCCTCAAAAAATGGGAAACATAACATATAAAAGAAACTAGGGGGAACTATACTGAACATCACACTATTGCGGCGCGCAACCTGATCCAAACAACATTACCATGGCGACGTGCCACCCAATCCACACAATATAACCATGGTGGTGTGCCACCCAATCCACACGTAGAACTTACGTAAGGAGATACACATCGAGCTAAATTGCTCACTACATGAAAATACCAATATCGGCCATAAACACAATGAGGTGCTTAATACCATCTAGAGGAAACTTATAGCGCTATAGGCTACAAAACTCAAGCACAACTGAGGTGCAATACATGATTTGAATCTCAAGAGCCATCCTACTCATATAATTATTACCGCTACGCGGAACCTCAACACATAAGAAATTTACCAAGCCATTTCACAACTCATACGGCGTAATACATCATTACCTAGAATAACTAATGACAAAATAACACCCCGACTGTTCCTCCATAGGGAACGCTCGCTGAAATGAACACAACTGGCCTGATATAAGGCCTTGTTCACATATGTAATTTAATCCATCGATCTCAAGCCAATTTTTGATTGCGCCAACTTGGCGAATAACCTTTCAAAGGGTCGTAGTAACTCTCTTTTCCTCAGGACACATAAGAACAACCATCATCACCGGAGCAAACCCCCCCTTCAGTTCATATCCTAATAAACAAAGTGCATTCCAGGCATAATTTCTCGAATTAATGGTGTTACCACAATCCCCTTACTTGGTTCAAATCTCTACCCAATAAAGTGACTACATGTCATACTTATACAATCTTCATGTGGGACACCCTCCTAAAACTTGCCAAAATAAATAACGAGTTTGCCCATCTAATCCACCGGACGCACTAACGCTAAAAAGCGATCAAGAGTCCTTAACCAGGATGCAAAGCCTTTTCACAACACATCGGTCTCAAGTGATGCTAAAAACAATACCAATTTACCTAATCATTCAACCTTTTCCATTGTTCGTCCGAGCCTGTGACACCCTTGCCAACACTGAACAACAACCTTGACCCTCACTTCATATTTCCATGCTACTCACTGCTACCAACGTGCCAACATATGATAGAATACGAATTTTGTCATAACTCCAAAATCATTAAAATTTTCACACTTCATCATATAAGAACTTTGCACTTAACTCACTTCAGGAGAATCATAGCAACACACAGGTAAGTTTCCCATAAACGTACAATATGCAAATCTGCAAGTAGTGGTCCAAGCCACCATAACCCTTCTGGAACCCGCTTCCACTTAACAAGCCATAACAGAAGAATGCTCCTAAATAACATCAATTACGGTGGCCGACAAGCCTTACACGCACTGCCACAATTCATACTCACAACTTGATCACGCTGAATGAACTGATCTCTGGCCCCAATATGCCAATTCAACTATGTTTGATCATTCTACCCTCTTCTGTTTATCTTTGTTTGCCTTAGAAAATAATACTAACTCCATCCAACACATAACATACTCCATCTACGCTCACCCTGAGTGGCCTTGAATCGTGAGACCATGCTATCTCTAATGCTACGAACCATTTCGTACCTCCCAATTGCTGCGTCACTAGCCAAACACCTCGGAACATTTTGTGCCTCTTCTCATTAGCTGCTACAAGGCTTGATTCTTAATTGTACCTATAAGCTCGACATCATTAGGCACCACACTTTACGTTTTGAATTCACTAGGACTGTTATAGAGAGCCACCCGCTTTGACTTGGTCCCGAATTTAATCAACTCCAGAAATCTTATAAAACCCGAATACCCTCTCGACGAAGCACCTAGCAAAATCACTTTCTCCGAAACATGACTTTATACAAGGCATAAATCCTGAATCTTTTTCTAGGTTCAATCATGAGCCAATAAGGACAACCATAACATGCCTCCAACAATTCATTCGCTCAAGTTACCCCTTATGGTCTTTTTTTTGTAGCTGAGATAACCCATCAGTATTAATTACTGGAAGCCTCGCAAGTAGCTAATCACGCCACCCAAATCATAAGCGGTGGGACTCTCCCACTTAGCTTGAAGCCATTATTACAAAACTCTGGAGTTCACAATTATTATTAATCTCTTGTTGACATAACCTTGTGCAATCGATCGCCAGCCTTCTTGATATCTTATCGTAGAAACCCAATTCGATACTCTAAATTATTGACACCATTCACACAACAATCCCCTTGCTGCATATCCAGTAGAACTCTTCGCAGGAGCCTTTCCAACCACGCGACTGCTAACCTGCTCACAGGAATACCTCACCTAAGTTTAAGCTTTCTCCCTAGCTGTACCAGTCCATTTACCCCTCGTGGACATCCATTAAATGTGCGACAACATGCTTCCACTTCAAAGAAATGCTACATCTCCCTTTATTTAAGCGACTCCTTTCAGTTATATTAAATCCCCGACTGTACAAGAATCCCTACTTCAAATTAGATTCAAAGACGCCAATACCCAAGCACCGATATTCTCAAGTCATTCCATACTATCATAAGGTGTATAGTTCTCTCATTACCAAGCCCTACGCAGCTCCGTGGCTCTCCCACTTTGGGCAAACTCTCTTCTTCAATTAACTGCTCGGCCGGTCCTCCCTAAGCCTGGCCTTTTAGAAGTTTGAGACTCCACCTGACGCTTCCCACGTGTCTTTCTCATCTTTTGCTGCTCAGTTGTTGCCTTAATAAAATTCTTCTTCGTAGAACTTAAATCCACAAACCGTTACTGACTTAAATATCTTCGAAGGTCATATTTCTCGAACCGCCAACATTTAAAATACTGATTCAATCCTAAACCACCGCACCATGCAATATCTGACGGTTGCATCTTCAATAGTGTTTCACAATATCCCGCCATAGGGCGAATTGTAGCAGATTATAACATCGAAAACTTAAAGCATTCAATTAGGACAGCTGCACCCCCACATAGAGAAAGACTCTGCTACGCTTGCAATTACCACATTCTGTTACTTCCACTAGTCCACATCTGACCATCCATGGCTCGATTGGCTTTTTCCCTTCGCGGGAATAAAATACTGAGTCCCTTTGATTACACACTAAGTAAACCTCCCTTCAATTGATTCACTGCCCCGACACCTGGGCAAACATCCTACCGGTACAACAACATCACGGAATAAACATTCATAAGCATCATGGCAGCTTGAGCCTAGCCTCAAGGCTCTTAGAAGTTCTGTAACTAAGATGAAATAATAGAATATCATCCTATAATGCGACTATAATAGTCCAACAACCTATACCGAGAGATCATCCCGCACCACATTTGTAGTGCCATTGCAAATCCTTTAATTTTCGATTTATAACAAGTACTCGCGGCGCGTAAGGTTTAGTGGAAAAGAATCAAAGGTATAAGCCTCAAAGGAATCGAACCGCATGATAAGAAAGTCAAGAAGGGAAGTACTCATAACAATCCTGCAGCCTCCCGAGGATAAGTACAGACGTCTCCGTACCGATCCGCGAAACTCTACTAGACTTGCTTATGACTCATGAGACCGATGGGAACCTAGTGCTCTGATACCATATTGTCATGACCCAAAATCCACTATGGGTCGTGGTGGCGCCGGACAGCTCTGTCAGTCCAACCGACTAACTTACCAATAAGTTCCTCTTTTAATACTTTTGAAAATCTAAGATTTTTTCTTCCATTTTTATAAAAAAAAGTTCACTACTAGAATTAAATTTAAATCATAAAAGTTAGGACAAATCCATTGTAAACCCTCCTAGAAACCCGGTGTCACAAGTACATGAGCGACTACTAATAATAGAAATAAAATAAAACATCCGCCTGGAATACAGTGGGCGGAAAGTAAACATAGTACATTGAAAGGAACTACTCTAGTTGTTGTCGCCTCAATGATGCAGCTCACCTAGTCCCAGCGTCATCCCTGCTGCTACACCCAATAGGCTGCTAGAGGTGTATATATACCTGTGCAACAAAAATGCACAGAAGTATAGTATGAGTACGTAATCAACGTGTACTTAGTGAGTATCCCGCCTAATCCCGATGGGGTAGAGACGAGATGGCCAACTCCGACACTTACTATAGGTCAATTAGCAATGTTTTATAAGTGTGAGAAAAATCTTGGATTTGTATAAAAGTTCTGATCATGAAGCCAGCAAACAGGAAAACACCTTCAACAATAAGTCAAGGGCTTATAAAGTGTGTTCTTTATTATCTTACCAATTTAGGTCAAGCCACATAGGGCAAACTCCATATATACAATTATTAAGTAGCAGATAAACATGCACAAATTATGCCGGGGTCGCCGGCCCGCTCCAACAGAATGTAAATTGTGCACTATCGAGGGTCGAGCGGCACGAACGACAGATGCATCTATTATCACCGAGGCATTCGACCCGCTCCATAATTAAACATATATCCTGCTCGCGAATCATCCATGAGACACAGGCACACATAAAGTACATGCTCAATTAGTCAAATAAGAACTCATCGGGGAATATTTAGTCAAATAAAACCAATTCTCCTTTAACAATTTAAGTATTAAAGTTTAATTCTATTAGAAATTTACTTACTAATTTGATGTGAGTTAAGCAATTCAAGCTACCAATGTCTTCATAATTAATCCACATACACATGCTTTTGGGTCCAAACTACCCAGACAATAGCATAATAGTAGCTATGCACGGACTCTCATTACCTCGTGCGTACGTAGCCCCCACAAATAGGAGCACATAATCAATTACTTCACCTACGGGGTAAATTACCCCTCACAAGATTAGAAAGGAGACTTACGTCACTCCGAAGATCCGCAACTGGCAATCTACATTCTTCCGAAGACTTGCGCCAATGCACAATGCTCCCAAAACTAGCCAATGATCATACCATTCCATTAATATATGCTCGATTATACTTTACAATCTAATTTATAAAAATTTCTGACCCGAACAAAAAGTTGACCAAAATGCCCTCGGGCCCACGTGCCCGTAATCCAAAATTTTTGGAGATAAAGGTTACCCATGACTATAGGAACTCAAATATATAATTTACTCCTAATTTCATGCTCAAATTCGTGGTGAAAACCCAATAATATAATTTCTAGGTCTTTATACCAAAACCCCAAATTACCTACACAATTCGTGCTTGAATCCATAAAAAGTTGATGTATTTAACTCATAATAGGTGGGAATAACATACCTTATCATTGATGACAAAAATCTATTCTTGAAGCTCTCCAAAATCGCCCCAAGCCAAGAAAATATGGTGGGAAATGACCCAAAATCGGGATTTAAAAACCTTCTGCCCCAGCATTTTCCGCTTTTGCGGTCTAGGGACCGCTCCTGCGATCCCACTAATGCAGACACACAGGCCTCTTCTGCGGTCCCAAACGAGACCCCTTACTTCTGCTCTACGACTTGCTAACAGTAGGTGGGATTCCGCTTATGCGGCTGTCTGACCGCATCTGTGGTCCCCTTTACCATTGGCCAAAACCGCTTTTGTGGTCCACCATTTGCCTATGTGGGGCCGCTTCTGTGGTCCCATTACCGCAGAAAGCGAAAATACCAGGTACCAGCTGCCCATTGTTTTCAAAATCCAACTTTCAATCCGTTAACTACCCGGAAATCACCCGAGGCCCCCGGGACCCAAACCAATCATGCCAACCAATCCAAAAACACATTACGGAACTGCTCATATCAAACAACACCAAAATCATGAATTACACCTCAATTCAAGCTTTATAAACTTTGAAGTTTCCAACTTCTATTTCCGATGCTAAAACATATCAAATCACGCCCGATTGACTTCAAATTTTGCACACAAGTAATACTTGACATTATGGACCTATTCCCACTTCCAGAATTGGATTCCGACCCTGATATCAAAAATACAACATCTAGTCAAACTTCCTAAAATGTCACGCCCCAAATCAAGGGACATGACCGGCGCCTGACCGGGTAGCCCCAGTCAAGCGGACCTGGATGCCTTTCATTCCCACGCGTTACCCCTGTGTTGATTATTTCTCATTAACCAAATATCTTACCAATTATAACTGATTTCACAACATACAAACATAACCATACGAGTGATTCATTAACAAGTTTACAGTTTTTACATCGCCCGACTTAATATATATATAGACTGTAATCCCACAGTTTACATGTCTACAGAGCCTCTAGGATACAAAAGGGAATACAATACTTGCCGGTAACAAGGCTTCGGCTATACCTTACAAAAACAAAATGAAGTCTAAACAAAAGAGGCGTGAACCATACAGGGCCTCGAGGGAGAAAGGGGCTCACCAAAACGGGCAGTGGAAGATGAAGGATACTACTGCCGATGAGATGAAGTGCCTGCTATTGATCCACCTACAACCATAACACGAATGTAGCATCCCCGGCAAAAGGGACGTCAGTACACTTAATTGTACTGGTATGTATGGACAAACCTTGTCCCAAGTAAACTCAAGCCGTTAAATAAGAATCACGATGACAAGACAGCCAATAAATTACATCAAGAATCAATTAAGCCAGTCAACCATGTTTTCACTTTTTCCTCATTTAAGATAATTCGCAACACAAGGCACGTTTAAGATCAACAAGTAGAACAACAACCAATCAATCACGTAAATCACAAATAGTCAAACATAGGGGCAATCAGTGCCCCAGAGGTTGCAAACTCTCCTGCTGTCTCCTTTCACAAATTTCATATCAATGATTTTGTATTAATTTCATTAGCGATTTCGTTCGCTTTCCATCCTTATTACCTCGGCCACCCTTATCACCCCAACCCACACCTTATTACTTCATGTTGCGGCGCGCAACCCGATCCCACCATACAGTTTCAAACGCAACATTCACAAACAACAAATAAGGCACTACACAAAATTACAATAAGTGCAAATAGGCGAGTTACAAATTCGTTCATGTTCTCAAATACTTCTCAAACCGATATCACAACCAAGTTAGAATGTTTCCATAATAGAGAATGCTCATATTGTTATGTTCAACAACTTACCACACTTCAAGTGTTTCGTTTCTTTTCCACAAGGTACCATATATGCCATCATAACAATTATTCACAATTCTTTACCAATCTCAACTCTCTTTTATCTTTCGGTTCATATTCCATACTACATCACTCATGGTTCAACAACAAATTTGAATTCCCAACAACAACATCAAAGAATTTCACACAATTTGTCAAATTAATACATACCAAACAAATTTCACACATATGGGCGATTTTACAAGAATCAAAATTAGCCATACATACCTGGTGTCGAGTTTTCTTCCTTTAACTTCCTACTTTATGCTTACCCAAGCTATCCTATCTCTGCCGACCTTGTTTTGCAGACTCTTACGTCTATTCACTTCATTTTTACTAAAAATCAAGTTCAATAATCATGCATGAGTGTAAAATTCCATTTTCAAAAGCTATTATATGCAAACCTCTCTTTACCCATTTTAAAACTGAAAATCAGAGAAAATAGTTAGGGTTTTTACATTGAAATGATTGGGAAAGTTGAATCTTGGCTCTAGGATCCTATGGACTAAATGTTTGAAATAATTCTTGAAGATGATAGACTTCTCTCTCTAAAACCCCTCTCTTCTCTCTCTAATTTTGGTAAGAAAACATGATAAAATGAAGGAGAAGGGTGTTTTATTAAAGAAGGGGTCGGGTCAAATTTTATAAAAATTCTGGGCCGGGTCAATTCTGCGGTCGCATCTGCGATCGCAGAATCAACATGCGGTCCGCAATTGACCACAGAATTACCTCCAAATTTTCACAGGTTCTGTTACGGAATGCGACCAAAATGCGGTCCGCATTCTTGATCTGCGGTCGCAGAATGCGCCGCAGATTTGACACTCAAAAACCTTCGAGAATTTATACGGTAGATCTGCGGTCCGCAGATCCATTTTGCGATCGCATATCAATCGCATTTTTAACACCAATTTTTGTAAACCTTCTGTTAAGCTCTGCGGTAGGAATGCGGTCCGCATAGCAGATCTGCGGTCGCATTCCTGACCGCAGAATCGACACTTTTCTGGAAAAATTGATTCTTTACATTTCTGAAACTTAAATCACTACCAAGGGTCCGGACCACATTATTCGGACCATGACACCACAGTTACTAGGTTTTAAGCACAAATTATTTACGGAGCCTTACATAAAAATCTTTAAATTTCTATCTTTAGCCAAATGGCTAAAAAATGGCCTACGGACCTCCGAATTCACTTCCGATTGCGCTCCTAACTCCAGATTTGCCATACGGAGCTAATCTCTGTCTCATAATCCCAAACGGACATCAATAACACTGAAATACACTTCAGGTCAAACTTAAAAAATTCCTTCTAAAATGCTAACTTCCACAATAGGCGCCAAAACACTCCCGGGTTATCCAAAACTCAATTCGGGTATACGCCCAAATTCGAAATCATCATTCAAACTTGCTGGAACCTTTAGATGCCTATTCCGAGATTGTTTACTCAAAATTCCAATCCTAGTTTATTCTTTCAACTTCAAGCTTCCGAAATGAGAATTCTCTTCCCAAATCAACTCCGAACTTCATGAAATTATATTACGCCATGCATACAAGTCATAATACCTGAAATGAAGCTGTTCATGGCCTTCGAGTGCTGAATGGAGTGCTAGTACTCAAAACAATCGGGCGGGTCATTACTTAATTGGTAAGAGTACCTACATTTAAAATATATGTGAGAAATGACTTGACTTCTATGGGGCTCATACATATTGTTAAAGGATTCCTTTACTCCACAAATAGAAATAAAGATTTCGTAAACTATAATGAGGGTAAATTTTTTAAAATAATTAGTGGAAATATCATTTAGATAAAGTCCATGTCTTTATGATATATGCAAATATGTTCTTATATTATTGCCTTTTTTCTATATTTTAGATTACTCAATATGTCTGTTATATCACTGCGTGAAATACTTGAGACAACAAGTTGGTTGGACCAAACTTTGATGACTGGTATAGAAATTTGAGAATTGTTCTCATGCATGAAAAGCTTATTGATGTGATCGATAAGCCTACAAAGATAATCCCACCAGAGAATGATGTTCAAGGCACCAAGGTTTATCAGAAATACTTGGAAGAATGCCTTGCTATTAAGCACATCATTCTCGCTTCTATGAGTTATGAACTCCAGAGGAAACATCAGAATATGGATCCTACTGGAATTATTGAATATCTTAAGAAGATGGTTGATACACAGTTGGACATTGAAAACTCTCCAGTTGAACCCCTTTTCAGTCATATGACTGTCCTTACCGAAGAACATGAGAAGTTGAGGTACAAGCTTGGTAAAGAGCTTTCTGATGATTTGATCTTGAAGTCAGTATATGATGCTGGATGTTTACACTGTAAGAAGAATGGGCATTGGAAGAGAAACTACAAGGAGTATCTTACAACTCTAATGGACAAGAAACAAGGTGAGACATTAATAAAAAATTTCAAGGTTTCTTTAGCTACTACTAATTCTTCACTATGGGTATTAGATACTGGCAGTGGTTAGAATATCTGTAATATGTTGCAAGGGTTCAAGATAAGTAGGAGGCTAAAGAAAGGAGAAGTTAATCTACAAGTTGGAAATGGTGCAAAAGTTGCAGTCGTAGCTGTAGGATCAATTTCTTTAATAATTCCTACGGGCAAAGTACTTATGCTAGATGATTGTTGTTATGCTCCTAAATTTGTTTCAAACATAATTTCAGCTTCTATGTTGGACAACATAGTTTTGCATTAATATAGGAGATGGTATTTGCTCTATTTATTATAGTGATAATTTATATGTGAATGACTATCTCCAACATGACATTTATGTCTTACCTAATGTGAATGCTAATTCTATTATGCATGTTTCAAGTCTTAAGAGAAAAAGAGATGATCATGTAAATCAAACATAGCTTTGGCATTATAGGCTTGGTCATATTGGAGAGAAAAGCATTAACAAGTTGTACAAGGAAGGGTACCTTGACAAGTATGATTTTGAATCATATCCAACTTGTGAATCTTGTCTCAAAGGAAAAATGACCAAATCTCCATTTACTGGAATTGGAGAAAGAGCTTCTGAATTATTGGGACTAATTCATACAGATGTTTATGGGCCTATTAAAATTCAAGCTAGAGGTGGATATTTTTACTTAATTACCTTCACTGATGATATGTCAAGATATGGATTTGCTTATATTATGAAACACAATTCTGAATCTTTTGAAATGTTCAAAAGGTACAGTAGTTAAGTTAAGAAGAAAATTGGTAAAAGTATCTAAGTACTAAGGTCTGATAGAGGTGGAGAATATCTTTGTGAAGATTTTACCAGATATCTTAAAGAGAATGGGATTCTCTCACAGTGGATACCTCCAGGAACACCACAACACAATAGTGTGTGTGAAAGGAGAAATCGAACCTTATTTGATATGGTGAGATCTATGATGGGGTTCACTGATCTTCCAATAAATTTATGGGGATATGCTTGGGAAGCAACAACATTCTTTCTTAATAAAGTTCCCACTAAATTAGTCTCTACAACACCATATGAGATATGGAAATGATGCAAGCCCAACCTTAAAGATATTAAAGTTTGGGGTTGCCCAGCCTATGTTAAGAGACTACAGTCTGATAAACTCGACTCAAGCTCTGATAAGTGTAGGTTCACTGGGTATCCCCAGGAAATAATAGGATATTATTTCTATCGCCCTTTTGACCATAAAGTACTTGTGGCCAGAGGAGCAATCTTTTTGGAAAGGGAATTTCTTTTAGAAGGAACTTATGATGGAGAAATAGAACTTGATGAAGTTCAAGAAACTAACGAATCAACACAAAATAAAGATCATGAGACCCAAGTTGAAGAACCTTTATTGGATGTTTTGAAGTTTCCAAAGAAGTTTCCATCTTTAACGGCTGAAGTTCAAGAACAAGTTAATGAAAAAGTTCCAAACCAAATTAAACAACAACCAAATCCAAAACAAGGTGAACATGTTGTACAAGTACATCTTAGAAGGTCTACACGAGAACATCATGTACTAACTAGATTAAATTTATTGGTACAAGATGATGTATCAAAAGAGGTTGATCATAATGATGATGACCCTAAGACCTATGAAAAGGGTATACAAAGTTCTGATTATGAGAAGTGGCAAAAGGCCATGGAATCCGAAATGGAATCTATGAAAGAAAATAAAGTGTAGACTTAATTTAAACCTTCAAAGGATATAAAACCTATAAGTTGTAAATGGGTTTTTAAGAAATAGATTGGAGCAAACGGAAAGGTGGAGGCCTACAAAGCCCGTCTTGTTGCCAAGGGATACCGTTAGAAAGAAGGAGTCGATTATGACGAGACTTTCTCTCCTATGGAATTGCTCAAATCAATTCGGATTTTCCTTGCTATAGTAGCATACTATGATTATGAAATATGGCAAATGGATGTGAAAACAACTTTTCTAAATGGTGAGCTAGAAGAGGTTGTGTACTATGGCAAATGGATGTGAAAACAGCTTTCCTAAATGGTAAGCTAGAAAAGGATGTGTACATGACACAACCTGAAGGTTTCACATCTTCGTCTTTTCATAATAAAATTTTTAACCTACAAAGATACATTTATGGACTAAAGCAAGCTTCTCGAAGTTGGAATATTCGATTTAACAAGACAATTGAAAAGTTCAATTTTGTTAGATGTGAAGAAGAACCTTGTGTGTACAAAAAGGTTAGTGGGAGTACAATTATATTCCTAGCATTGTATGTTGATGATATATTGCTGATAGAGAATGACATACCGACATCGCAAAGTACCAAGATTTGGCTATCTGAACAACTCTCCATGAAAGACTTGGGAGAAGCACCTTATATATTAGGAATAAATATCTATATAGATAGATCTTGGAAGCTGCTTGGACATTCCCAGTCTTTGTACATTGATACCATCTTAAAGAGGTATAACATGGATAATTCCAAAAGAGGATACCTACCGATAGGCATTGGAATTACTCTCAGTAGGGAGGATTGTCCTAAAATACCTGAAGAGAGAGCACGCATGAGTAGGATCCCATACGCTAGTGCAGTGGAAGCTATCATGTATACCATGACATGTACATGTCCTGATGTGGCTTATCCACTTGGAGTGACTAGCCGATATCAGGCAAATCCTGGTGAGGAACATTCGAAGGAGGTGAAGACCATTCTTAAGTACTTAAGAAGGACTAAAGACCAATTCCTCATTTATGGAGATTTCGAGTTGAAACTTGAAGGTTATACTGATGCAAGTTTCTCTTCAGATAGAGAGGATATCAAATCTATTTATGGTTATGTATTCACCCTAAATGGTCGTGCGGTGATTTGGAAAAGTTCCAAATAGCTACAGTAGTGGATTCAGTGACTGAAGCAGAATATATAGCAGCTAGTGAAGCTGCTAAGTAAGCTGTATGGATGAAAAAAGTTCTTAACAGAACTTGGTGTGGTTCCTTAAATAGAAGGTGCGGCTCCACTATTGTGTGACAACAATGGAGCCATTACTCAAGAAATAGAACCAAGATCACACCAAAAATCCAAACACGTTATGCGAAGGTATCATTTGATAAGAGAGATCATTGAATGTGGAGACGTCGAGATTCAAAAGGTTGATGGAAAATTGTGATGACCCAGCCCGTCATCACGAGCGTTACCACTCGTCATCCCTTCATTATATTGTTTCATGTTTATATATCTGTGTTAGAGTCTATCAGGTGAGTTTGGGTCGATTCTGGTTGAAAATAAGGCACATAGCCTTTTAGAGCGAAGCTTGTTTCTGAAAAGTCAACCTGAAGTTGACTATATGGTTAGGGGGCTCGAAATTAAATTCTGATGATTTGGTTAGCTTTAGGAGGTGATTTGTGACTTAGGGGAGCAATCATAATTTAATTTGGGGGTCCGGTGTATAAATATGCTTGAATTGGCTAAGTTGGAATTTTGGCGAAATCCGATCGATAGGTGAGATTTTGATCCGGGAGTCAAAATGGAATTCCGACAATTGCAGTAGCTTCGTTAGGTGATTTTGGATATGTCTGCAAATTTTCAGATTATTCAGACATCGTTTGGTCGGGTTTTTGATAAAATGTAGGTTTCAGAAGTTTTGGTTGAATCTTAGGCTTGAACCGACCTTAATTTGATGATTCATATGTTTGAGGGTGTGTTTTATGATTGGAACAAGTTTGTGTGATGCTTTTGAGTGAATTTGTATTTTTTGTTGAGGTCCCGGGGCCTTGGGATGTTTTCGGAGGGTTAATCAGCTGAATTTTAGAGCTTTATAGCTATTGGTGTTTATTGCAGCAGTGTTTTCTTTTCTGCAGATGGAGGACCACAGAAGCGGCTCTACAGAAGCAGAATATTGCTTGCAGAAGCTTGTTTTTGGATCACCAGTGTAATTCCACAGAAGCGGTAGTTTTATCGCAGGGGCGGGCTCGCAGAAGCGAGCCGCTGATCGCAAAAGCGACTTTTAACGATTGGGGGATCTTCGCAGAAACGGAAGGAAACCCGCTTAAGCGGTCTCGCGGGTGCGAGACCTGAATAGCAGAAGCGGTGAAGGAGTTTAGTGGCATGTTGCAGGAGCGACCAAGTAACCGCAGAAGTGGTCTCGCTTAAGCGAGATATGTATCGCATAAGCAAAAATTTGTCAGAGATTAATGAATAGAAGGGTTCAAAATTTCAGAAGTTATAACACATTTGGGGCTTCGAACTAAGAGGTGATTTAGGCGATTTTGAGGAGGAAATCGAGGGAATTCATCAGGTAAGCACTCATGGACTCAATTTATGTTTATACCTTGATAAATTATAGAGTTAACCTCTGAAATTGGAAGAAATAAGGTGTATCAATGGATGATTTTTGCTCTAAGCGTAGGTTATAGAAAATCACTGATTTGAATGGGCAAACGGAGTCCGATTTTGATAAACTTTATATGTATGGACTCGTGTCAAGATAAGGATTCTGAAAATATAACTTTTGTAATTTTTCAAGAAGCGGGCCCAGGGGTCGGGTTTTGGCATCTTCGTGATTTTTGGTGTAATTCGAGTTGTTTCGATTGTGTTATGTTCCTTTAGCCTATTTTGATATATTCCTATTGGTTTTGATCAGATTCTGCACCCATGGAGGCTGATTCTCGTGGTAAGGGCATTGCGGGCTAGTCTTCGAGCCGAGTTGAGGTAAGTAATGGGTGTGGGTGTTGACCAGCGGGTTCGAAACCCCGGTATATCACTATGTGACTCTGTTTTGAGGCGAGACATGTACTATTTTGTGAGTGTGGGGTTGATTGTGATTGGGGACTATGGATTAATCCGACTGTGTAATAATACACTGTGTTGTTGGCTATTATTGAATCGGTAAACCTCCTACTTGGGTGGTTGTGGTGGGCTATGAGCCAGTTATTTGGATCCCGTGAGGATCGTTATCATAGCTTTTGTGATTATAGCATGTTATTCTGATATCAGTCCTAAGCTAACACTATCTAAATTGGTTTTCCAAACTCTGGTATTTCTGAAACACTGTTTTCTACTGTTATTGATAAAAAGAGATTTCAAATGATATTTTTGTGCCTGTAAGGCTTGCATTGCATGTAGATAGACTGATAGTGGATCGGGCTACGCGCCATAGCATATCATTGATAGTGCACTTGGGATGTAGGAGCCCCTCCGGAGTCTGAACCCCCACAGTGAGCACGGGTACCCAAATGGATCGGGCTACGCGCCGTAGCGGTCATGTCCATGCATTTGCATTGCATTTAGATATATTTGTTGTATTGTTTAGCTGATATTGTTGGTTCTGAGACTGTTCATGTTAATAATGGTAAAAGAGATTATTGTATAGCTTTGCTTAGTGCATTATTGGGTGTTCTTATCTTCGATGTCTTACCCGTGCTTATTACCACTGAGTTGGAAGTACTCACACTACTCCATGTACCTTGTGTGCAGATCCAGGTACATCATAGCAGGGCTGACTCCCCAGCTACTTAGAGTGCTTTATCCAAACTCTTGAGGTAGCTGCTAGCGTCCGCAGGACCTAACATTCCCTTATATATTTTCTTATCTTTAGACTTTTCTGCACTTGTAGTCACAGTTGTATACGGTATTACAGTTGTATTCTAGTAGAGACTCAAGACTTATGACTCCAGATTCTGTGGGAGGTGTTAGACTGTTTGGGATATTTTCACAATTTGTGCTAGATTTTATATCATTTCTTATTACTGTTAAATACTAAAAGGGTAAAGTGAGAGCTGGTAGCTCTGTATTATGAAAGGTCGGTTAGGCTGGCCTAGCAATGTGCTAGTCACCATCACGATCGGGTTTTGGGGTCGTGACAAGTTGGTATCAGAGCCTAGGTTACTAGTCCTCACGAGTCTAGATCCGGTTAGTAGTGTCTCCTGGATCGGTACGAAGACGTCTGTATTTATCCTCGGGAGGCTGCAGACCTTTAGGAAACACTTCACATTTCTTGAAATTTGTTATGCGATTTTGTTATTCCGAGAACTGAACTTCTGTATTCTATTCTCTCACAGATGGCGAGGACTCGTGCTACAGGACGAGGTGGACGACCACCATTGCCACCAGCTAGAGGCCATGGTCGAGGCCGTGGTTGTGGTAGAGTGGCAGGGGCAGTGCCAGTAGACCCACCTGTTACCCCTATCCAGGATCAGCCCCCAGTGGTTGAGGCTCCAGCAGTACCAGTTCAGGCACCGGCAGTGCCTATTGTTATTCCTGGCCTTCAGGAGACTTTGGCCGAGATATTATCAGTTTGTACTAGGTTGGCTTAGGTAGTTTCAGCAACTACTACAACAGCGACATCTCTGACCGGTGGTGGTCATCAAAATCCTGCAGCTCACACACCAGTGCAGGTTGTGCATGGACTTCAAATGCTAGAGGCAGTCCCAGCTCAAGTAGTTGCACCGGCTGTTCCAGTTGCGCCAGTTACGCCAGCCTCGGAGTATGTCATACCGGTGATGCCTGACGACGAGCAGTGTCGACTGGAGAGATTTGGTAGACTTTAGCCACCTTCATTCAATGGTACTCAGGGCGAGGATGCCCAGAGTTTCTTAGACAAGTGTCAGAGGATGTTGCGTACAACGGGGTTCTTGAGTCCAGCGGTGTTTCTTTTACCACATTCCAGTTTTCTGGTCTAACATTCATTTGGTGGGAGGAGTTTGAGAGGTGTAGGCCTGTAAGGGAAGCACCCCTTACTTGACAGCAATTTTCAACTCTCTTTTTAGAAAAGTTTGTGCCGCAGTCCCGTTGAGAGGAGCTACGTCGCTAGTTTGAGTGGCTAGTATAGGGTGATATGATAGTGACTCAGTATGAGTTGAGGTATAATTAGTTGGCTAGGCATGCTTTTTGGATGATCCGGACGGATCGGGAGAGGATCAGGAGGTTCATTGATGGCCTTAACTACTCTATTCGTATCTTGATGACCAGGGAGAGAGTATTGGAAGCATCTTTTGAGCAAGCTATTGATATGGCACACTCTATTAAGGCAGATCGTCGCCGTGAGCGAGAGGAGAGAGAGGCCAAGAGGTCTCGTGGCTCTGGCAGTTTCAGTGGTGCTCCATCCAGGGGGCAGTTTCATCAGGGTAGAGGTCGTTCATCTAGACCTTCTCAGTCAGGCCGCCCAGAGCATAGTGGAGCTTCTTCTAGTCATGGCCGTCAGGGTTTTCAGCAGGGCCAGTCTTCACTTAGCGCCCCCCATCTCAGAGTTCAGCACCTACTTCTTCGGCCCAGGGTTCATATGCGGTGAGGGGTTCCCTTCAGTTCCCTTCTCCAGAGCCAGGCAGTTGTTTTGAGTGTCGCGAGTTTGGCCATATTAGGAGGCAGTGCCATCGACTTCGAATGGATAGGTCTCAGTAGAGGGACCAGACCTCCTCTTCAGTACCATCTCAGGCTAGTAGAGGTGGAGGTTAGTCTTCTAGAGGTCTCCCCAGAGGTGAATGCACTTCCTGATAGGCGTGATGCTATTGCCTCAGATGCAGTGATTATATGTGTCATTTCAGTTTTTCACAGAGATGCTTCTGTTTTGTTTGATCCTAGGTCCACATATCCGTACATGTCTTTTTATTTTGCACATTATTTGGGTGCGACCCATGGTAGTCTTGACTTGCCTATTCATGTATCCACCCCGGTGGGTGATACGATTATTGTGGATTACGTCTACTGATCCTGTTTTGTTTCTATTAGGGGTCTAGAGACCCGAGTGGATCTGTTATTGTTAAGTATGGTGGATTTTGATGTGATTTTGGGCACGGACTGGCTATCCCCGTGCCATGTCATTTTGTACTATCATGCCAAGACAATTACATTGGCTATTCTTGGTATTCCTGAGATTGAGTAGCGGGGTTCGACTGATTACATACCTAGCCGGGTTATTTCATTCTTAAAGGCTCATAGATTGGTTGAAAAAGGGTGTTTGTCGTATTTGGCATTTTTGAGAGATGTGGGAGCTAAGACTCATAATATTGATTTTGTGCCTATTGTGAGGGACTTTCCAGATGTGTTCCCATCAGACCTCTCGGGCATGTCGCCGGACAGGGATATCGATTTTGGTATTGACTTGGTGCCGGGCACTCAGCCCATTTTTATTCCTCCTTACCGGATGGCACCGGCTGAGCTGAAGGAATTGAAAGAACAACTTTAGGAGCTTTTAGATAAGGGGTCCATTCGCCCTAGTATGTCACCGTGGGGTGCACCTATGTTATTTGCTAAGAAGAAGGATGGTTGTATGCGGATGTGCATTGATTATAGACAGCTGAACAAGGTAATAGTGAACAACCAATATCCTCTACCACACATTCATGATTTATTTGATCAACTCCAGGGAGCGAAGGTGTTCCCGAAGATTGATCTTTGTTCAGGCTATCATCAGCTGAAGATTAGAGACTATGATATTATGAAGACTGCATTCAGGACGAGATATGGGCACTATAAGTTTCTTGTGATGTCTTTTGATCTGACCAATGCCCCAGCCGCGTTCATGCATCTGATGAACAGTGTGTTTCGGCCATATTTGGATTCTTTCGTGATCGTGTTCATTGATGACATTCTGGTATGCTCTCATAGCTAGGAGGAGCATGCTCAACATTTGAGCGTTGTGTTGCAGAGGTTGAGTAAGGAGAGATTGTATGCGAAGTTCTCCAAGATCGATTTTTGGCTTGAGTAAGTAGCTTTGCTGGGTCATGTTGTGTCTCGTGATGGTATTCAGGTTGATCCGAAGAAGATAGAGGCGGCACAAAGTTGGCCTAGACCGTCCTCAGCTACAGAAATCAGGAGTTTCCTTGGTTTGGCGGGGTATTATTGCCAGTTTGTTTAGGGATTTTCATCCATTGCTTCTTCTTTGGCCAGGTTGACGCAGAAGGGTGCCAATCGTGTGGTCGGATGAGTGTAAGGAGAGATTTCAGAAGCTCAAGACAACTTTGACCACAGCTCCAGTGTTAGTCTTGCCATCAACGTCAAGTTCATATACTGTATATTGTGATGCCTAGAGAGTAGGGATAGGTTGCATATTGATGCAAGAGGGTAGAGTAATTGCCTATGCTTCTCGTCAGTTGAAGCCTCATGAGAAGAACTACCATGTTCTTGATTTGGAGTAAGCTGCCATAGTTCATGCCTTAAAGATTTGAAGACACTATCTGTACGGCGTGTCCTGTGAGGTGTGTACTTATCATCGTAGTCTACAGCAATTGTTCAAATAGAGGGATCTTAATTTGAGGTAGAGGAGATGGCTTGCGTTTCTCAAGGATTATGACATAACTATTCTATATCATCCGGGGAAAGGCCAATGTGGTGGCCGATGCTTTGAGCCGAAAGGCGGTCAGTATGGGCAGCTTGACGTACATTCTAGTTGGGGAGAGACCATTTGCTTATGATGTTTAGGCATTGGCCAATCGGCTAGTGAGGTTGGATACTTCAGAGCCCAGCAGGGTATTGGCTTGCGTTGTTTCTCAGTCTTCCTTATATGATCGTATTCGTGAGCGCCAGCATGATGATCTACACTTTCTTGTCCTTAAGGACAGATTTCATCATGATGATGCCAGAGATGTCACTATTGATAACGATGGTATGTTGAGGATGCAGGGCCGGATACGCGTGCCCAATGTTGATGGTCTTTGTGAGTTGATATTGAAGGAGGCTCATAGCTCGCGGTATTCTATCCATCCAAGTGTCGCGAAGATGTACCAGGACTTGAGAGAGCATTATTGGTGGAGAAAGATGAAGATGGATATTGTGAGGCATGTAGCATGGTGCCTCAACTGTCAGCAGGTCAAGTACAAGCATCAGAGGCCCGGTGGCATGTTTTAGCGTATTGATATTCCTGAGTAGAAGTGGGAAAGGATCACTATGTACTTTGTTAGTGGACTCCCTCGGACAACGAGGAAGTTTGATTCAGTTTGGGTGATTGTGGATAGGCTGACCAAGTCAGCTCACTTCATTCCTGTGTGTACTACATAGTTGGCTGAGATATTCATTCGTGAGATTGTGAGATTGCATGGGGTTCCAGTTTCTATCGTATCGGACAAAGGTACTCAGTTTACTTCGCAGTTCTGGAGGACATTTCAGCGTGAGTTGGGCTCACAGGTTGAGTTGAGTACTGAATCTCATCCTCAGACAGACGGACAGTCCGAGCGTACTATTCATATCTTAGAGGATATGTTACGCACTTGTGTTATTGATTTTGGTGGTTCATGGGCGGATTATTTGCCTCTCGCAGAGTTTGCCTATTACAACAGCTACCAATCTAGTATTCAGATGGTGCCGTATGAGGCTTTTTATGGGAGATGGTGTAGATCTCCAGTTGATTGGTTCAAGCCCGGTGAGGCGAGGTTGTTGGGGACATAGTTGGTCCATTATAAGAGACTTCGCACAGCTCAGTCGCGTCAGAAGAGTTATGCGAACTGGAAGGTTCGGGATGTGTCTTATTCAGTGGGTGAGAAGGTCTTACTAAAGGTTTCGCCTATGAAAGGCGTTATTAGATTTGGGAAGAAAGGAAATCTCAGTCCGAGATTTATTGGTCCTTTTGAGATTCTCATGAGGATTGGAGAGGTGGCTTATATGCTTGCTTTGCCACCCAGTCTATCGGGTGTTCATCCAGTGTTTAACGTATCTATGCTCCAGAAATATGTTGGCGACCCATCGCATGTGTTGGATTTCAGTACTATTCAGCTTGATGATGACTTGACGAGGTCCAAGGATATTGCATCAGTGAAGGTTCAGTGGAGAGGTCGGACTGTGGAGGAGGCCACTTGGGAGATCGAATAGGAGATGCGGAGTAGATATCCTCACTTATTTGAGTCTCCAGGTATGTTTCTTGACCCGCTCGAGGACGAGCATTCGCTTAAGTTAGGGAGAATATGACGACCCGGCCCATCGTCACGAGAGTTACCACCCCGTTATCCCTTCATTATATTGTTTCATGTTTCTATATCTGTGTTATAGTCTATCGATGAGTTTGGGTCGATTCTGGTTGAAAATATGGCACATAGCCTTTTAGAGCGAAGCTGTTTCTAAAAACTCAACCTAAAGTTGACTATGTGATTAAAGGGCTAAGAATCAAATTCTGATGATTCGGTTAGCTTCGGGAGGTGATTTGTGACTTAGCGGAGCGATCATAATTGAATTTGGAGGTCTGGTGTAGAAATAGACTTGAATTGGCTAAGTTGGAATTTCGACAAAATACGATTGATAGGTGAAATTTTGATTCGTGAGTCGGAATGGAATTCCAACAGTTGCAGTAGCTTCCTTAGGTGATTTTGGATATGTCTGCAAAATTTTAGGTCATTCGGACATCGTTTGGTCGGGGTTTTGATAGAATGTAAGTTTCAGAAGTTTTGGTTGAATCTTAGGCTTCAACCGGCCTTAATTTGATGACTCGTGTGTTTGAGGGTGTGTTATTATGATTGGAACAAGTTTGTGTGATGATTTAGAGTGGATTTGTATTTTTTGTTGAGGTCCCGGGCCTTGGGATGTTTTTGGAGGGTTAATCAGATGAATTTTAGAGTTTTATAGCTGCTGGTGTTTATTGCAGCAGTGTATTCGCTTCTTCGGATGGATGACCGCAGAAGCGTCTCCGCAGAAGCGTCTCCGCAGAAGCGGAATATTGCTTGCAGAATCGAGTTTGAGGCTAGCTAGTGTAATTCCACAGAAGCGGTAGTTTTGTCGCAGGGGCGGGCTCACAGTAGCGGCTTTCAGCGATTGGGGGATCTTCGCAGAAGCGAAAGGAAACCCTCTTAAGTGGTCGCAGAAGTGACCATGTAACCGCAAAAGCAATCTCGCTTAAGCGAGATATGTATCGCAGAAGCAAAAATTCGTCACAGATTAATGAACAGAAGGGTTCGAAATTCAGAAGTTATAACACATTTGGGGCTTCGAACTAAGAGGCTATTTTGAGGAGGAAATCAAGGGAATTCATCAGGTAAGCACTCATGGACTCAATTTATGTTAATACCTTGATAAATTATAGAGTTAACCTCTGAAATTGGAAGAATTAACGTGTATCAATGGAAGATTTTTGCTCTAAGCCTCGTTTATAGAAAATCATTGTTTTGAATAGGCAAATGGAGTTCGATTTTGATAAACTTTATATGAATGGACTCGTTTCGAGATAAGTATTCTGAAAATATAACTTTTGTAATTTTTCGAGAAGTGGGCCCGGGGGTCAGGTTTTGGCAACTTCGTGATCTTTGGTGTAATTCGAGTTGTTTCTATTGGGTTATGTTCCTTTAGCCTATTTTTATGTATTCCTATTGGTTTTGATCAGATTCTACACCCGTGGAGGCCGATTCTCGTGGCAAGGGCATTGCAGGCTAGTCTTCGAGCTGAGTTAAGGTGAGTAATGGGTGTGGGTGATGACCAGTGGGTTCGAAACCGCGATATATCACTATGTGACGCTGTTTTGAGGCGAGACACGTACTCTACTGTGAGTGCGGGGTCGATTGTGATTGGGGACTGCTTAGTCTGACTGTGTAATATTATACTGTGTTGTTGGCTATTATTGAGCCGGTAAACCTCCTACTTGGATGGTTGTGGATATCTTTGAGGTTTGAGCCAGTTATTTGGATCCCGTGAGGATCGTTATCATAGCTTTTGTGACTACAACATGTTTTTTTGTTGTCAGTCCTGAGCTTACACTGTCTAAAATGGTTTTCCAAACTCTGGTATTTCTGAAATACTATTTTCTATTGTTATTTTATAAAAAGAGATTTCAAATGATATTTCTGTGCCTGTGAGGCTTGCATTGCATGTAGCTGGATTGATAGTGGATCGAGCTGCGCGCCGCATCATATTATTGATAGTGCACTTGGGCTGTAGGATCCCCTCCAGAGTCTGAAACCCCACAGTGAGCGCGGGTACCCAAATGGATCGGCAACGTGCCGTAGCGGTCATGTTCATGCATTTACATTGCATTTAGATATACTTGTTGTACTGTTTAGCTGATATTGCTTGTTTTGAGACTGTTCATGTTAATAATGGTAAAAGAGATTATTGTATAGCCTTGCTTAGTGCATTATTGGGTGTTCTTATAATCGCTATCTTACCCATGCTTATTACCACTGAGTTGGAAGTACTCACCCTACTCCCTGCACCTTGTGTGCAGATCCAGGTACATCACAGCAGGGCTGACTCCCCAGCTGCTCAGAGTGCTTTATCCAGACTGTCGAGGTAGCTACTAGCGTCCGCAGGACCTGACATTCCTTATATCTTTTCTTATCTTTAGACTTTTCTGCACTTGTAGTCACAGTTGTATACAGTATTACAGTTGTATTCTGGTAGAGGCTCATGACTTATGACTCCAGATTTTGTGGCAGGTGTTATACTGTTTGGGATATTTTCATGGTTTGTGCTAGATTTTATATCATTTCTTATTACTGTTAAATGCTAAAAGGGTCAAGTGAGAGCTCGTAGCTCTGTATTATGAAATGTCGGTCAGGCTGGCCTAGCAATGTGCTGGACGCCATCACGACTGGGTTTTGGGGGTCAAAGAAAATGTTGAAGACCCATTCACTAAAGCTTTTGGCGCAAAGGAGTTTGACAATTACAAGTGGAAATTGGGAATTAAGTACAAGAGCGATTAACTCTCTTTCAAGTGGGAGATTGTTAGGGATATAGTACATATGCCCTAGATCCAATATCATATTTGATGATTTGAACATATTTTCTTGAACGTCATTTGATATAAAATATATAATGTATTTGATAATCTTTTATCATTGTTATTAATTGCTTGATTATTTTGATAAGGTCCTTGATTAAATTTTTAGATTTGTCATCGTGATAGAGATCATGATAATGAGAGAAAAGTCTCTTTCGATTTAATCTAAATTTGTTCTTGATCATAGGATTATTAATTTGGACATTAGTAGTCCGGTTAGATTAATATTTATGTGATCGTCCTTATGGGATAAAGATTAGTTGATCTCATTAACTATATCACATAAATAGATGATGCACATAGAGATATGATCATTGAACCGACTCATTGGATAATTCCTTATGGTTAGAATTTCCATAGGCTGTCAATAGGATATTTACTTGAATAATATGATGTAAGAATTTCCTTTGACGAGAGATCGTCATAGTAATTGACAAGTTATTTATTGTGCTTTGATACCGTACACCTATGGCCCTAGGGCGATAGTTGAAAGGATATTGGGTACGATTAAATACTTGTAGAATTAGTGATTGATCAAGATGGAATCTGTCAACTCTTGGTAATGAGTATAAGCTCCATGTTGTCATGAATTATAAACGACCAAACTAGGATCTTGGCCAGGGCAATTAAACGAAAGAAGAAATGAGTTTCTTAGGTCATTCAATGGTCGAATATATTTGACGTGCACACATAGTTGGTCGCCTATTAGGATTTGACAGTTGAACCATATCCCAGGGTGATCTAGAGCTATAAGAAGAGAAGGAATTACTACATTATTCTTCTACTGGTTCTTGAGAGTAAATTGTATATTTCACGCAATCCGGTCGTTAAGGAGTGTTGCTAGACGCCACCCTTGATTAGTATATTGATGTGATTAATTTACTACCAGTTTAGTATTGAACCTGTGGGGTCGCACACTTACAAATGTTCTGATCCTCGCTAAATGATTAATTAACTTATTATTTGATAATTAAATTGTAGAATTTAATTAGTCTAATAAATTTAGTTATTAGTCCAAATAAAATATTGTTATATTCTTTGCTAGCACAGAGGATATAATTAATATTGTGAACAAATTAAAGTTTTTTATTTGAATAGAAAATTAAATTATCTCTTGATTGAAATATATGTGTGATATATATAATTAATATTTACATATAAGATATGTATATAAATATTAGTGAAAGGTTGACTTAGACGTATTAGTGAATTCCAATTTTTGAATTGGATTCACGTGTTAGCTTTACAACAAGGACTTGTCGGCAGCTTAATGTCTTAAACCCTTGGAATGGGATATATATATTTTTCAATTGAAAATTTACGTTTGGCATTATACTTGCAAACGTAACCGCCTCTAACTTTTTCTTAATATATATTGGAGAAGGATTACTAAAGTAGTATATATATATATATATATATATATATATATATATATATATATATATATATATATATATATATATATATATATATATATATATATATATATGGCACGGTGTCACGATCCAAACCCCGATCGTGATGGCATCCAACGCCTTGTTAGATAAGCTCGACCATTTGAACAATTCCAACCCAATCATTAACTTAAAATACCAATTAAGCATAAACTCTCAATTTGATAATAATAGGAACAATGCGGAAACCACAATAATAGTAATAACAGCCCACAACAGATCTGACATCGCAAGTCAGAGCCTCAAAATACAACTGATCAATATCCTATACAAAGGAAATCTAGATACGGAAGTAAATGAAATATAAGAGGAGAAATCGGGTCCTACGGATGCCGGCAGCTACCTCGATGACTCTGATACTGAACTGGGCAACAACAAATAATCTCAGCTAAGCCTCCGGGATCCCTGTATCTGCACATAGGGTGCAGGGAGTAAAGTGAGTACTCCAACCCAGTGAGTAATAACAATAAATAACAACTGAAAATAAGAAATCCTGTAAGAACACTAAATAGTTCTATAATGAACAATAAAGGCAGTAAATATGTGCTAAGCATGGAAAACTGGTAAAAATCCCCTAACTATCTGACAGATTTATTAACACTGCTGTGGCGCGAAGCTCGATCCACACCTGATACTGCTGCGGTGTGCAGCTCGATCCAATATAATATATAATACTACGACGCTCAGCCCGATCCAATAAATACAATCGACTGCGCTCACTAGGGGTGTGTGTAGACTCCAGATGGGCTCCTTCAGCACAAGCGCTATAATACTGCAGCGTGCAATCTAATCGATATAATATATCACTGCGACGTGTAGTCTGATCCATACAATATATCATTGCGGCGTGCAGTCCGATCCATATATAATATATAACTGTAGTGTACAGTCCGATCCAATACGTGTATATGTATATATTACTGTGGCGTGCAGCCCGATCTGGTATTTAACAAATACCCTTACTATGGGGTCCTTGACCCCTCTCAGTCAATATAGACTCGGCCTCTCGGCCCCACTCAGCTAAGACATGGTATTTAACCCTAGGTATTTCTCATTTAGTGCGAAAATTGCTAAGATTGGTTCATTTATGTTTTACAGTTAAGGACATGAATGAGAGTATGTGTTCAACAGGTAAAGTATGGTCAATTAGCTCAACTGGCTCCCCTAAGGGTTCTATAGATTGGCACAAGGCCCCAAACATAGTAACTAGCCTAAAATATATGGATATAAGCTCAGTCTCAGTCAAAAGTACAGTAAGTCATCAATCGGGATGGACCAAGTCCGTATCCCTAGCAGTAACATTACCACGCTCATCACACGTCGCGTATTTCATCTTAACATAGCACCGCATAGTGCAAATATGGGGTTTCAAAACTTCAGTATATCATTCATAACCATTATTCACCTCAAAATGACCAAAATCCTAGCTCACCTTGCACTTTCTACGCAAATCGGCCTCCCCGAGTGTAGAATCTAACCAAAACCACAAGGAATAGGTTATAATAAGCTAATGGGATATAACCCAATTGAAAGAACTCGAAAGACACCCAAAAACACGAAGTTGGCAAAACTATAGCTCCGAGCCTGCTTATAAAAAAATTATGAAATTCACATCACCAGATTCCTCGTCTCGCCACGAGTCCGTACATATAAATTTCATCAAAGTTGGAGTTCAAATGCCCCTTCAAATTTCAAATTTACATTCCAAAAACCAAGCCCCAATTTCTTCGTATTTTTACTCAAATTCAGAGAATTAAAGGATGAATCTTCAATTAAATTGTGATTCTAGGCCACAAGACTTACCTCCAATCACTTCCCGTAAAAATCCCCTTCAAAATCTACCAACAAGCTCTTAAGGTGGTGTAAAAATGGAGGAAAAAATGAGATAGGCCGCTGATGAAATAACCTTAAAAACCATATTGACGCTCATATTTCCTTCTACGTGAACGCGTGGGTCCTCCCACGTTTGCGATTAACAAAATCCATTGGGCCCACTTTTACTCTATACGAACGCATAACTGACCTCGTGAACGCGATGCCAAATTTTCCTATACTACGCGAACGCATACCATCCCATGCGAACTCACTGAACAAAAATAATTTGGCCCCTTACCTCTTCTATGCGAATGCATGGCTCTCTCTCGCGAACGCGATGTCGAACCTCATAGGCCTATGCAAACGCGTTGACCTTCACGCGAACATGAAGACTCCAAACTCCATACCTACGTAAACGCGACAGCATCAACGCGAACGCGATGACAAAAAATATTCTGCAATTGCTGTTGCATTTTCTACAACATTCCAAAACATTTTTCTTCCGTTTGATCACCCGGAATCATCGCGAGGCCCCTGTGTCCTTAACCAAAAATACCAACTTACTCCAAAATATCATACGAACTTGTTCCGATCATCAAAACACGTCCAACAACACAAAAATCATCAATTCACCACGGATTCAAGACTAACTTTTCTTTAAACTTCCGAAACTCACATTCGATCAAAAACCCAACCAAACAACGTCCGAATTACCTAAAATTTTGCACACATATAGAAAATCACCTAATGAAGCTACTGAAACTCTCGGAATTCCATTTTGACCCTCGGATCAAAATCTCACCTATCAACCGGAATCCGCCAAAATTAAAACTTCGCCAATTCCAACCTATTTCTATACCGGACCTCCAAATTTAATTCTGATCGCACTCCTAAATCACAAATCATCCCCCAAAGCTAACCGAACAACCAAAATTCATATTCGAGTCCTCTAACTACACAGTTAACATCCGATTGACTTTTCCACAACAAGTTTCCTTCTAAGAGACTAAGTGTCTCATTTCAAACTTAAAGCAATCCAACTCTATCCGATCAACCCAAAAACTAATATTAAATCATACAAGGACATAATATGGGGAAAACGGGGTGGTAACTTACGTGACGACGGGTCTGGTCATCATATACTCCTCAACTAAAACAAACGCTCATCCTCGAGCAGGTTAAGAAACATACCTGGTGTCTCAAATAGGTGGGGATATCTACTTTGCATCTCCAGATCGGTTTCCTAAGTAGACTCCACCACGGGCCAACCTCTCCATTGCACCTTCACTGAAGTAATATCCTTGGACCTCAACTTTCGAACCTGTAGACCCAGAATAGCCACCGGCTCCACATCATATGACAAACCATTATCCAGCTGAACCGTGTTAAAATCCAAAACATAAGACGGGTCCCCAACATACTTACGAAGCATAGGCACATGGAATACTGGATGCACACTAGACAAGCTGGGTGGCAAAGCAAGCTCATACGCCACCTCTCCAATCCTTTTGAGTATCTATAGAGGCCCAATGAACCTTAGGTTTAGCTTCCCTTTCTTCCCGACCGCATAACACCCTTCATGGGCGAAACCTTCAACAAGACAGTCTCGTCTACCATATATGACACATCACGAACCTTCCGGTCTGCATAACTCTTCTGGCGTGACTGTGCTGTATGAAGCCTCTCCTGGATCAACTTCACCCTCTCTAAAGCATCCTGAACCATCTCAGTCCCCAATAATCTAGCCTCGCCGGGCACAAGCCATCCAACAGGAGATCTATACCGCCTACCATACAATGTCTCATACGGGGCCATCTGAATGCTCGACTGATAATCGTTTTTGTAGGAAAACTCTACAAGCGACAAAAACTCATCCTATGGACCTCCAAAATCAATAACACAGGCATGCAACATATCCTTCAAAATATGAATAGTGCGCTCAGACTGTCCATCCGTGTGAGGATGAAATGCTGTTCTCAACTCTACCTATGTACCCAGCTCTCGCTGAAATACCCTCCAGAACTAAGATGTCAATTGAGTACCTCTATCCGAGATAATAGACACTGGAAATCCATGTAACCTGACAATCTCCCGAATAAAGATCCCTGCCAACCTCTCCGAAGAGTAAGTAGTGCATACTGGAATGAAGTGTGTGGGCTTGGCCAGCCGATCCACAATTACCCAAACTGAATCAAACTTCCTCGAAGTCCGAGAGGGACCACTCAAAAAATCCATAGTAATCCTCTCCCATTTCCACTCAGGAATGACCATACGCTGAAGAACACCGCCCAGTCTCTGATGCTCGTACTTGACCTGCTGACAGTTGAGACATTGAGCTACATAACTCACTATATCCTTCTTCATCCTCCTCCAGTAGTAATACTGTCTCAAGTCCTAATACATCTTCGCGGCACCCGGATGAATAGAGTACCGTGAGCTATGAGCCTCCTCTAGTATCAACTCCCGAAGCCCATCCATATTGGGCACGAAATCCAACCCTCCATCCTCAATACACTGTCACTATCAATAGTCACATCCCTGGCATCATATCATACTGGGCTCTCTGATGCGATCATACATGGAGCTCTAAGAAACAACACAAGCCAACACCCGACTCGACTCCGAAATATCTAATCTCACCATCCGATTGGCCAATGCCTGAACATCCATTGCAAAAGGCCTCTCCCCAACTGGAATATATGGCAAGCTGCCCATAATAATCGTGTTCCAGCTCAAAGCATCGATTACTACATTGGCATTCCCTGGATGATACAATATGGTAATGTCATAATCCTTAAGCAACTTAAGCCACCTCTACTGCCTCAAATTAATGTCTTTCCGTTTGAATGTATGTTGAAGGTTGCGATGATCAGTATACACCTCACAAGAAATGCCATACAAGTAGTTCCTCCAAATCTTCAGAGCATGGACTATATCTGCTAACTCCAAATCATGCACAGGGTAGTTCTTCTCGTGGGGCTTTAACTGATGAGAAGCATATGCACTAACTCTACCCTCCTGCATCGGCTCACATCCGATGCCAACTCTCGAGGCATCACAATACACTTTGTAGGAACCTGAAGTTGATGGCAATATCAATACTGGAGCCATGGTCAAAGTTGTCTTGAGCTTCTAAAAGCTCTCTTCACACTCCTCCGACCACACAAATGGAGCACCCTTCAGAGTTAACTTGGTCAAGGGTGACGCAATAGAAGAAAATCCCGGAACAAACCGGCGATAATACCCTGCCAACCAAAGGAAAC